>BHFV01000428.1:0-13981 GCA_003568905.1 Trebouxiophyceae sp. KSI-1
AGGCGGCGGCGGCCGCCAGCAGCTGCACCAGATACAGCGCCGCCACCTGCGACAGTCGTACACCGCCCCCTCAGCCTCGCGTACTTGGCGCTTTCACGACAATTTCATAGCAACCCTATAGGGTTTTGAAGGCATGTCTAAAGGGTGCGGGCGGGCGTGCCTGCAGCGCCGCAGTCGCGGCGGGGCTCAGGCGCCGGCTGGCGTCCTCGGAAGCCAGCGCGGCCGCCAGCTCGGGAGCGGCGTCCGCGGGCCTGGTGGCCGCTGCCGCCGGCTTGGAGGCGAGCGCCGGCAGCGTGGCGCCGGCAGGCAGGCTGAGGCCGGCGGCCGCGATCGAGAAAGGCTGCAGCACGCAGCCGTCGCCGATGACAACCTGCAGCAGCAGTGGCAGCAGCAGCGGATTGAGCCGTCGCTGGGCAGCCGCTCTCGCAGTGGGCCGGGGCTGTCTCTTAGCGCAGCAGACCGGGCGTTCCCGGCACACCCTGGCAAGGCGCCCGGAGGCGCGGCCGTCATCACAGCCAACCGAGCAGCGGCCGCGCCGGATTTCCGGGGCAGAAGGGACTTTGCGAGCTGCGCAGGAAAGCGGCAACGGCAGGGACGGCGAGCGCTGGGGTGACAAGCGCGTGCATGGTGGGAAAGAGGAACATGGGGGAGGGAGCCGCGCCTTGGAGAAGTGCAGGCGGCCGCCGCGGAACTCGTGGCCGGTGAGAGTGGAACCCTCGCCGACTGCCACGCGGCTGCCCAGCTGCAGCAGCTCGGGGTCCATGAAGTCCAGGCTGTCGATGCAGACACCCTCGCCCACCCGCGCGCCCTGCGGCCGCCGTGGCGTCGCTCAGTCAGCCAGGCGGCGTGGCTGTGCCACACGCAAGTCACAAATACCAGCGCGGGGCTTTTCAATCGAAACATATGTCAAAATCAAGAAATCAAAACTCGAAACAGAGTCGGAAAGTAAGGAGCGGGTGGCTGAAGTGAATTATTATCGAGCCGCTGCCGGCGTCAGTTTGCCAGGGTGGCGGGTGCTTGCAGGGCAGGAAGAGGCCGGGGAGGGTGGGGCGCACCAGGGCGCGCAGGAAGGCGGGCAGGAAGCGGGTGCCGCGCAGGTGGCGGGCGAACAGCTGATTAGTCATGCCGATCAGCCGATGACTCAGCCACCAGCGCGCAAAGTCGGCGCTCCACAGCTCGACCGGCTCCGCCTCGGACGCGGGCGGCTGCAGCAGGCGCTTGGCGGCCACGGCTGCCAGGCAGGCGGCGGCGCAGAGGCCCAGCCACAGCAGCGGCAGCAGCGGCAGCGCCGCGAGCGGGCCGAGGCCCGTCGCCAGGGCGGCCGCGCGGCGGAAGGCCGGCGCCGCCAGCATGCACAGGAACACGCCTGCGGCCGGCGGACGCGTCAGGCTTTCGAATTCCGAAACGCCTCGGATCTCGAAAGTTCGAAACCTTGAGAGGGGCGTGTCGCGCTGCAGGTGTTTATGACTCAGGCATTAGGGTTAAAGATGCAGGAGGGAGAGGCGTGCCAATCAGCAGCGTGCCGCCATTGCTCATCAGCCCCCAGCGCAGCTGCGTCCAGTCACGGGTTGGCGCGCTGCGCGGCTCGGCGGCCGGCGCGGGCACGGGCGTCGCGCCGCGCGCCTTGGGGCTCTCAGCCTGCGCATGAACTCATGTCAGCAAGCGGAGCCGCAGAGCAGACAACGCCAGGCTGTGGCAGCAGGGGAGGCGAAGGCGCGCCCGCTCGGGAGTGCCCGGTGCGGGCGCCTCGGGCGCCGGCGGCTGCACGCTCAGCTTCCTGGCCGGCTCCGCCTTAGTAACGGCCTCCTCCTTCGTCACGTCGGCCGTCTTGGGCGGCGCCGCCTGCTTGGAGGGCTCGGCCTGCTTGGCGGCCTCGGCCTGCTTGGCGGGTGCCGGCTTGGCCGCCTTCTTGCCGCCGGGCGCGCCGGCGGCCAGGGTCTTCAGGTCTCCGATAGTCATGGTGCCGATCTCCTCCAGCGGCAGCGGCCGCCCGAGCGCGCGCTGCACTGCGGCCCGCACCTGCGCCGCGGGAAGACAGGGTGTCAGCCCAAACCCTAAACCTTAGCCTGACAGGGCTTGAACGATTCTCCGGCTGCCCTCCCGGCAGCGCAGGCGGCGGGGGGCCGTCGGGGCATCTCGACCTCCCATGCAGGCCCTGCCACGAGGGAAACCCTAGAGCTGCAAGCCCTATTAGGGTAAGAAAGAGGCTGGCCTCGACGAGCTGCATGGAGTCGATGCCCATCGCCGCCAGGCTGTCGCTGTCGCTGACCGCGCCAGGGGCCAGGCCCATAATGTCCAGGATGGCGGTCATCAGGTCCTGCGCCACCCGACGAGTCAGCCTTAGTCACCCGCCCCACAAGCATCACTAACCTTGCCCCAGCCAGCACACCTCGCGAGCCTCGATCCGATCGACGCGGGTGGCTGCGCGATGCAGACAGCGCGTAGGGTATCCATAGGGTCTGAATGAGGGTGCTCAAATCCAGGCTGTTTGAGCGCGCCTTGTCGGAGCCGTCAGCACCGCCGCCCAGCAGGTTGGCCGGCTTCCAGAAGGAGGTCACGACCGGGCCGGCGCCGCTGCGAGCCAGGAAGCCGCCGAGCACCGCCAGGCAGTCGTTGACAGGCTGGGCCAGGCTGATCTCGGCTAGCCGGCCCAGCATCTTGCCCTGCGGCGCGAGCGAGAGCAGCTCTCGTCAGTGACCCCACCCCGCCTACAAAGCGCGATGCCGGCAGACCGCGCTGAGCCAATGGTGACAAAGCAATGCAGCGATAAAGCATGCCAACGAAACCCTAAGGCCCCTACCAAGCCAGGTGAGCTGGCAGCCTCTTACTGCCAAGAAGCATGGCGACGGAGCGTCCAAGAAACGACGAGATGATGCAACCCTGAGCAGCCCCCATGCAGGACAGCCTGGCAAGCACACGTCCAAGGCCTCCTCGACGAGGCTGCGGTTCTGAGCGTGTCGTTAGCTTCTTCCCCCTCTAAGAAGAGACCTGTTCGGAACCCCTCATGGACCCTATTAGGGTTTCATGGGGAAGGGGCTGGTGCGCACGTTCATGGCCTCCTCGACAAAGCCGACGTGGCCGATGATGCCCCACTGCACCGACAGCGCCGGCAGCCCGGCGGCCGCGCGGGCCTCGCACAGCGCGTCCAGGCTGCCGTTGGCGTAGCCGTAGTTGGTCTGGCCTGCAGCCGGCGGGCGCGGTTTCTCAGGGTTTTGAGCTCCAGGATGTCTAGGGTTTCCTGCATCTGTCAGCGGCCGCGCTCCCGGCTCTCTGCGCAAGCCAGAGCGGCTGATACAGGACCGTTCGGCAGCGGTTTTGGTCATGATATTGGGAGTTGAGGGCATCTAGGCCTTGGGCTGCTGTGTGTGCCGTCTCGGCAGCTGCAAGAGCTCTGTGCCGGCCCCTGGCACAGCTGCGGGGGGGTGCATGATCGGGTCAGCCAGACCCTGGGGACCCTAGAGGGCGCACCCTCGTTGCCGGCCGCGGCCACGATGGAGGAGAACATGACAAAGTGCTCCAGGCTGGCGAGGCCGCGGGAGGCTTCGTCCAGGTTGGCGCCACCGATCGCCTTGGGCACGACGCCGCCGTTCCAGCTGCTGCCGGTCTGCGGGCGGGTGGGGGCGGGGTCAGGGTTTTATGATGTTAGGGTTCCGGGGTTCAGGGTTGATAGGATGCTAGGGTTCAGGCTCAGCCGCCGAGGCGCTGCACCGTGTCTGCCAGAGCAGCTGGGCTGCGGCAGCTGCTGTGAGGTGCCGACACAGCACCCTGGCACCGGCCGTGACAGGCAGAACCGAAGGGTCAGAAGCTTCTCTGCGATTATGAAACTATGAGGATTCCAGGGGGAAACTGCTGGGATAAGTACAATTGAATTTGTGGGGAAAAACAGTTTGTCCATTCAGACTGTCAAAAAGCGTACCTGGTTTGCCAGCAGGCGGTCGGTGATGACCATGGCCAGGTGGAAGATGCCGGCGACAGGTGCCATGCCGGCCGCCAGCGCCACCAGATCCCGCGTCTGGCCCAGGTCGGACACGTCAAGCGTGGAGACCTCGACCTGCGGCAGTTACCATAGGGTTTCGGTTAGGGCCCAGGGTCCCCGCGTCGGGGTGCTGCGGCTGCCCGCCCGCCCGCCAGGCTGTGCAGTCAGGATCCCCGGCACCTGGTCTGTCTCCGGAAGAGCGGGGTGCGAGCGGCCCGAGAGCTGCTGGCAGTGTTCTGGATTAGGGTTCAGGGTAGGGTTCAGGGGCAGGCGGGCGCACCCGCACGCCCTGCTTGCGCAGCTCCTGGATCGCCTTTGCCTGCGCGCCCGTCCGCAGGCCGCGCTTGGAGGTCAGCAGGAGGTGCCGGGCGCCCCGGCGGGCCAGCCACTCCGCCAGCGCCAGCCCGAACCTACGGGACAAGGGACTAGGGTTCAAGATTCAGGGTTTCTCTAGGGCTCAGCCGTCTGCGTGAGGCAGGCGGCTTTTACTCCGGTTTCCAGATGCCGGCTGAGAAATAGGGTCGTTGACCACACCAGGGCTGATGACAGGGTGTTGCAGGCGCAAGGGATAGGGTTTGGGGAGGGTGGAAGACGGGACGCACCCGCCGAGGCCGCCGGTGACAATGTAGCTGCGGTCCTCCCTGCAGGGCCCGCATATAGGGTTCAGGCGCAAACCTCTAGGGCATGCAGCTAGGGTTTGCAGTCGAGGGGTGCAACAATATCGGCCACAAGACAGCCTGGCAACATCAGGCGAGGGGGCAGGGCGGGGGCGCGCCTGCAAGCGAAGGTGCCGAGGGTGCGCCCGGCGGGCTGCTGGGCTGCGGCAGGCTCCGGCTCGGCCTGTGCCTGCTGCCGCGGGGGGCCAAGGCAGTTGCTGGCGCCGGTGTCAGCCTCCGCCGGCCGCATGGCAATCATGCACTTGCCGATGTGGGTGCCTGCAGGTGTGCTGGGCGTTCAGCGGCCAGGAGCGGCAGGGGCGCGTGCGGGGCAGATCAGTCACAGAAATGACTAACCAAACAGGCTGGATGCGAAGCGGCGCCAGCAGCGCCGATTGCAGGCGCTTTGGATTTGCAGATGGACCTTAAACACAAAACCCTAAATACTGAACCCCTAACGGCTTGTGTGCCACTGCAGTCGTCAAAGCTCGCATCCTGAAAGGAGCTGAGCCCTCATAATGCCAGGCTGGCGGGAGGGGAGGGGGCGGCGCGCCTGTGGCCATGAAGCGGAAGGCCTCCTCCGCCTTGGCGCGGGAAAACACGGTCACCGGCAGCGGCCGAACCTCGCCCGAGGCGATGCCGGCCGCCATCAGGGCGTGCACCTCCTGGATCTGCGGGCGGCAGGGCGCACTTGTTTAGGTTTCAGGGCTTACTAGGGCTCAGGCTCCGGCCGGCCCTGCCCACACCCAGGGGTAGCCATTTTTCTGGCTCTTTTACCCGCCAGCGATGGGTTTTTTCTCCAGGAGACGGCACTAAGAGAGACGCAGCGGCTTGCTTCAGAGCCCCTGTGATACGGGGTGGGGCGCATTTATACACAAGCTGTGATGAGGATGAGTCGAGAGGGACGAGAGACAGTGAGTGGCTCAATTTTAGCGGAGAAATCCACTATTTCCAAACTGTTTTAAAACGACAAAATCAAGAGACTTCCCCGCCCCGTGCTCGCCGCCGCACAGCTGTTGCAGCAAGCGCCGACTAGCAGGCCACCCCCTCGATGAAGACCTAGGGGATGCCGCTTTTAGGGTTGAAGGTTCCGGGTTTCGCGCCTCGCTGGGGTCCTCGGGGTCGTTGAACACCCTGTCGAGGTCGATGCCGTCAAAGGCGATGTTGCGCAGCAGCGGCCGCATGGACAGCGGCGTCCCCTTCAGGATGTCGTACTTGCCGATCTCCAGCAGGCGGCCGCGGTTTCCCAGGCAGCGCACACTCGCCTGCGGTGACGAGGAGCTGTCAGTGCTCCGGAGCAATCCATTCAGAAAACCTGACTCATGGTAATTGGTTCTGGCAGATTGCGGCTGCCTGTGGTGCTGTTTTAGGGCAGCGGTGCGCCTGGCACGGAGCAACGGGTGCTTGAAGCCCCTTGGATTGCAGCGCAATTGCCAAGGGGGCAGGCAGCTATCGATCGGGAGCCTCTAGACGGCGGTTTCAAAGTGCGGCCGCCGGCTGAGAGGCATGTGGGCCCAGGAGCACTTTTAGGGTTTAGGGTTTAGGGTTTAGGGTTTTGTGCAGCACGCGAGCCAAGCTTCCACAGCTTCAACTTTGTCGGAGTTTTGAGAGCTCACTCGTCAGGGCGGAAAGGGGAGGCAGGCAGGTTGCGGCACAGAAACGCGGCCGCCTGCTGTGCTGCTGTCTTGGCAAGGAAGCAGCGGCGCTGGCTGCAGCATATTGCCAAAACAATCGGCAAAAAATCCAAAAATTACCCATCCAACAAAATGGACAAACCCCAAATAAAACCCAGAAACAAAAATCGAATACACACCGTATGACGGGAAAATCGGACAGCTTTCCAGATAAGAAGACGACCGGAAGAAAGGGTAGGCAGACGAGCGATAAGGTGAGAGGGCTGCAGGGGGCGCGTGCCTGCAGCTTGTCATCGGCCAGCGAGTTGAGCACCAGGTGCACGCCGCGGCCGGCGGTGCCGCGCATCACGACGCCCTCAAAGCTGCAGGAGCGAGAGTCGCCGATGTTGGCGGCCGGCAGCGCCGGGAACGCGCGCAGCAGGAAGGCCTTCTTCGCCTCGCTGCCGCAGGTGGTGAAGACCTGCGGCGGCGGGGGTGGGTGCCCTTCAGACCCTATTAGGGTTCGTACCACTCGACTGGTCAGTTTAGGGTCCGGAAACCCTTCCGAAGCCTGCCCCGCCGAAACTCGACGGGGTCCGGACAGCGTTTCACCTGACAGAGGTGGAGGGAGGGGGTGTGTTAGGGTTTAGGGTGGGGTTTAGGGTTTCGGGAGGGCAGCTTGCCTGGCAGCCGCGCTGAAGGCAGATCTGGATGGCCGCGAGCCCGACGGCGCCGCTGCCCGAGTGGATGAGCACAGAAAAGTGGGGGCGCAGGCGGCCGCGCGTGACCAACGCGTAGTAAGCGGTGGTGTAAGCGACGGGGACGGAGGCGGCCTCCGCCAGGCTCCATGCGGCGGGGACGTCCCACAGCAGCACCGGCTGCGTGGCGACACGGGTCGCGATTGCCTGCTGGGCGACGCCCATCACCCGCCGGCTGCCGCCGGCGACCTGCCGCGGGCGGCGCCAGGCTGTCAGCGGGCTCAAAGCTTAGGGTCTGCAGAAACCCCTGGGTAGGGTTGATTTGGGGGGACATATCAATCTGGCGAACGCGGCCTGGCGTGCAGTGGGAAACGGGGAAGGAGGGGGGGTGAGGGTTAGCTGCGGTGCGGCTGGCCCTAGTAGGGCCAGAAAGCTCGGTGCATCAGTGTGCATCCTGAGTCCAGGGAGCCGCAATGAGGCTGCTGAAGCCGCCGGCGAAAGCTGCTGCTGAAGGCTCGAAAAAACTCTCAGCCGCTAAGAGGCAGCAGTATGGGGCCTTTCCGACAAGCAGCAGCCGGCAGCGGGAGTTCGGCGGGACGGGCGGAAGCTGGCGGGAAGCTGCATGGTGGGCCCCTGAACCCTACAGCAAACCCTGAGGCGCGCCTGGCCGGAGAACTCCAGGCCAATGTAGTCGCCCCCCTTGCCGTGCGCCATCAGATCCCGCGACAGCTTGCCGTAAGCGAGCATCACGTCCCGGAAGTTGAGCGCGCCTGCGGGCGGTTTAGGGGCCAGGCCGTTCAGAACACATTCATACAGATGTGTACATGCGTTGGTTTTTCCAAGTGCGAAACTGAAGAGTTGTTGGGCGCTGGGTCCGAGTTCGGCCCAAGCTGAAAGGCTGGCTCGTACGCGACAGGCCGCCGCCTGTGGGCCTGGGAGCCGCAACAGCTGCTCTTGGAGGCGCGGGTGGCTGGACGTTAAGGGTTTTATGGTTAAGGGTACGTTTAGGGCATAGGGCACGACAGCGTCGCCGGCGGAGGCAGCTTCTAGAGTGCTCCAGGCGCAAGCCGGCAGCGAGAGTGTCTGTGTTGTGTTGCTGCGGCCGGAAAGGCGGCTGCGGCGGGGGGTGGGGATTTGAGTTTTAGGGTTTAGTGTGTTTAGGGTTTAGTGTTAAACCCTATCCCTAAACCATAAACCCTAAACGCAGGCCGTGGATCTGGAGGCAGAGCTGCGCAGCATTGTCAACGCCTGCAACCGCGAGATGGGGCCCCGCGCCCGGCATGCTTCTAAACCCCGCCGCAGCCTGCCTGCCCGCGGGAAAGCTGCCTCGTCTCACGTTGGAGCAGCCGCGACTGCGCTGCTCTGTGCGCTGTTGCTGCCGGCCTCTCTTCCAACGCTCACAGCAGCGCAGTGCCCCTGCATCGGCTGCATGTGCTTCCCAAAGCCAGCAGCAACGTGCTGACATGCACAGATTATTCACACAGCTGATGTGCTGCCGTGTGCAGGGTGTGCTCTGTTCAGGCCGCCTCCCTGACGCTGGGCAGCAGCAGCGCAGCCCCGGGCGGCGGCCGTTGGG
This sequence comes from Trebouxiophyceae sp. KSI-1, assembly GCA_003568905.1. NCBI lineage: Eukaryota > Viridiplantae > Chlorophyta > Trebouxiophyceae > Trebouxiophyceae sp. KSI-1. The sequence goes on from BHFV01000428.1 coordinate 8,520, forward strand.
CAGACTTTGGCGCAGACCACCTCAGCGTCACAGCCATGGTGCCTGAGGTAAGGCGCCCCTGAGCTTCCAGCTTGCATTTGACACCTCTCCGATGCGAATTCCGGGAATCTTGGCCTGCAAATTCGGCCGGCAATACACCATGCACATCAGCCAGCCGGTGGCCTGTTGCATGCTCAAGCAACCGCTCGCCGCGGCGCATGGCTGCCGTGCTCCCATTGCCAGTGCCTGCAGCGCCCGGGCTCTTTAATGGCAAGCTTCCTACCCCACTGACGTGCTTGACCTGCCTGATCGTGCCTCCCCCAGGCACCCAGGAGCCGCGAGCGCAACCCGGAGTTCGCTGCCACGCTGGTGGACATGCAGTATGGTGAGTCATCGCGTTGCCTTCCCTGCCCGGAAGCCCCATTACGTAACGACCCTTGCATGTGACTTACAGCAGCATGTACCGCTCCTGCACCCACCCTGCCCAAGCATTTCATGGACAGGAAGCCAGGGTCAGCGGCTGGCTCCATTTGGGCTCATGGCACGGGTGAATGAAACGAGTGAATGCTGCGGGAATGAACGTTACAGTTGTGAAAGAGAGGCAAATTCCTGTCAAGGCTTGCCCTTCTTTGAGCGCACTGGTGAGTGCTGTGCGGCAGATGAGCTGGCGGGCGTGGAGGCCATCTGGGAAGTCACCACTGCGTCAGTCACGCTGAAGCTGACTCAGCCGCGGCCGCCGGCCACACTGAAGGACGCCGGCAGCAGGCGAACCCTTCTCCTCCTGGCCCTAGGCAGTTTTTTTGCTCCAGCTCATGGCCTCTCTGGATTCTCAGGCACCTGCCATTGAGGCTGCCGTTCGAATCGCATCTGCAAACACGAAAGGGAATCTTGAACGGACTCGGTCAGCTCACAATTGAAATGAGAGGGAAGCTCGCGACATTGGCAGGTTCACGCCGGCTAAAAGTGCCAAAACGTAACTCTGCCTTTCGCGGCCGCAGGAGCTTCACTCTGGCGCTGGTCCTCTCCAAGTCAGATGCGCTGCTGCTGGCGGCGGCAGACGTCTGCCCGAAGCTGGCGAGCTCCTGCCGCCTCCCTTCTGGCCCTGCACTTCGGGCAATTCGCGCGCCCGAGCCCTTGTTCCTGGCAGACCCGGCGTGGTTGCGGTGCAATGCAGGTGGCAGCCAGGCTGCGCGGCCTGCTGGGCTCCCCTGGCCCGGGCCCTCAAGCCCAGCCTAGCGCGCAGGCACAGCCGGTGGCAGCCAGCGGCCGCCGCAGCGGCGGCAAGCTCTCCTGGTACGAGTCCCACCTCGCCCTTTCCGGCCCAAACCGCACAGTCTTGAGAGCGTGTGGCTGGCGAGCTGAGGCCGGTGGTTATGGGCGGCTGCAGGGGCATTCCCGCGTCCAGAGGCAGACCCAGTGCCGGCTACGGCAGCCTGCTGCTGGTGCCAGCTGAGCAGGCAAAGCTGACCGCCACAGCCGAGGTGAGGTTCAGGGGTTAGGGTTTATGATAAAAGGGTTAGGGGATTAGAGTGTGCATGTGCTTCCATCTGTGTCCACTCGTTCTGCTGCCTCTTGAGCAGATGTGGAGCCGGCTCTGCAAGAGCTGACTGTCAGCTCTTTCCCCTAAGCTAGGGTGTAGGGTTAGGGGCGCGAGTGCGCTGCAAGCCTGCACGGCTGCGGCGGAGCTGTCACAGGCCTGCGGATGAACGAACAGCTTGCAAGCAGGGCCAGGTTGCCCCTGGAGGCTCTTGGAGCGTGCAAGGCATGCACTGGCTACTGGGCCTGAACAGGAGCTCATTCGCCCTTTCTGTTCACAGGCAGCAGCAGCGCACGCCACCTGCAAGGGTGCAATCAACAACGTGTGCGTGCGTAGGGTCGTTAAAGGTATTTTTTGGGTTGTTATACTTTCAATTTTGATCGTATAAAGCAGCCATCTAATTGAATAAAGCAGCCATATTTCCTTAGTTTTCTCGAGATATAAAGCAGCCATCTATATTGTTTATTGTGGTGGCCGCATTTTCCAGGTAAATTGTAATAAACTTTCATGAGCCTGCGCTTGTGTCGAGATGAGAAGCTTGCTGTGTGGCTGGCAGGCTCACTGACTGGCTTGCTAATAAAGCGGCCCCCGGCCATTGTCCTGCAGGCTCCAGAGCCTGAGGGCATCTTCTACACCCACAGCCCCAACAGCCCCTGCAGCCCTGCCGGCGCCGGCAGCACCCCGCACGGCCAGGCACGCGTTTCCTCGCCTGGCAAAACTATTTTGGCAGCACCCCACACGGCCAGGCACGTATTTTCTTGAGCGGCAAAACCATTTCGGCAGCACCCTGCACGGCCATGCAAGTATTTGCTACCCAGCAAATCGTTTTGAATTCGGTAGCTACATGCAACCTCACACAAGCCTGCAGCATTTCATAGGAGCCTGCGCCAGAGAACACCTGACTTCTGCAGGCTGCTTTCCAGCAGGGCTGATGCGCGAGCTGACATGGGAGTTGCTGCTGCGTTCTGCAGGTGACAGACGGCGGCGGCGGCGGCGAGGCGCCCACCAGTGGCAACGGACAGCACAGAGGAGGTACCTTACCTCCTTATTGAAGCGTCCATATCCGCATATGCCAAGAAACTGCTCGTCTGCTGGCATGCTCGAGACCCACTGAGCAGATTACTCACAGTACCTTGCTTCCTTGAAGATCAGCGTCCATATCTGAATTTCCCGAGAATCTGCTTGCCTGGAGGCGATACCTCCCCTTCCTGAAGCTCGCCTTCCTTCTCTGCCTCATTCAGGACAGTGCTTGCCTGTTGGCGTGCTTGCTAGCAGCAGAGCAGTGCAAGCTGCTTTCTGAAGCTTATTATTATTATTATTATTATTATTATTATTATTATTATTACTATTATTATTATTATTATTATTATTGCTATATCTTTCCAAAATCCCTGAAGCTCACCTTCCAACCGCCTTTCTCAAGACAGCAGTTCTCCCTGCCAGCAAGCTCGAGCTCTCTTACTGAGCTGTGCACTGCCCGCAGGCGGCGGCACTCCACGGGACTTGGGCCCTGACCTGCGAGCCGCGGCAGCCGCCAGAGAGGCCGCGCGCCGCGAAATGGTCTCGCCCGGCACCGAGTCCTGCAACGACGGCCCGCCGATGTCGGCGCCCCCCAGCGCCGCGCGCCGCAGGCTGCAGCCGCCGCCGGCTCTGCCGGAAGCCGTTCCGGAAGCTGTGCCTGAGGCGCCAGAGCCGCCCAGCCCCAGCCTCAGGGCTGCAGAAGCAGCGGAGGCTCCTGGCAGGGGCCGGCCGGCCGAGCTGGACAGTTTGGAGGCGCCCGAGCAGGAGCCGGCGGCGGCCGCCAGCGACCTTGCCACCACACACGTGGACCAGGCAGGTCTGGCCAGCCTGATGCAGAGGCAGCCGGCCTCTGTGACGGCCCCCGCAGCTGCCCGGAAGCCGCCCAAGCAGCCCAAGCAGCCGCGGCAGCCCAAGCAGCCGCGGCCCGGCAAGGCCAGGGCGGAGAGGAAGGAAGCTGCGGGCGCCCAGCGGCCGGGCAAGCAGCCCAGGCGGGCTGACGAGGCGACGGAGGAGCCCGATTGGTTCTCTGGCGAGCGCCGATCCCAAGTGAGGCACACAGCTACCCGGCAGCTTCTTCAAGCCTCTCATTACTGATGCTAACTCGACAAAGTGGCAGATCAGAAGCTTCCCGGCAGCTTCTTCAAGACTCTCATTACCGATGCTGGCTCGACAGAGTGGCAGATCAGCAACCCCCAGAACTGCCAGGGCCTTGTTCTAGCCACACATTTCTGGGTGGCAGTGAATGCGATAAGCGATTGCTGCATGGCGCGGTCAGCCGAGCATCTCAAGCGGCTGAGCGCTGAGTGCTGCGCAGAGCGGCGGCGAGGCGCGCCAGGGGCCGGCCGCCGAGCCCAGCGTGCGCGCGGGCAAGACCTTTGCGGCCCGGCGGCGGGCAGAGGCGCGTCACGCCCACCCCGCTTTCCGCCAATGCCCGGCAGCAACGCATGCGACTGCAGCCACCGGCTTGCCACTGCCACTGCCACTGCCACTGCCACTGCCACTGCCACTGCCACTGCCACTGCCACTGCCACTGCCACTGCCACTGCCACTGCCACTGCCACTGCCACTGCCACTGCCACTGCCACTGCCACTGCCACTGCCACTGCCACTGCCATCGCCAGGCAGGCAATTCGACTTCTCTTGCTCTTTCCGACGAGTCTGGATGGCATGGCACAGCAGGATTGCGGCCAGCCGACCTCTCCTCTGGCGGGCGCACTGGTCGACTCATACGCCCTGCCGCTCGATGACGAGGCCTGCAGCCCGGACCCTGGCCTGGAGCCGCCCAAGCGGAAGCGCGGCGGCAAGGGCGGCCAGCGGCAGCGGCCGCAGGCGAGGCAGGAGGACGCCAACGGCGGCCGGGAGGAGTCGCCCGAGTGGAAGCCTTCGCAGCCGCCCAAGCGTGAGCCAACCTCCCTGCCAATATGCTAACTGAGTGAAAGTGTCAGGCCTTGCTTGTTCTACAGCGCTCGCGGGTGTCTGCATGCTGGAGAAGGGAGCGGAATGGCTCGCAGAGGGGCTGCTTGGAACACTTAGCCTGCGGCCCAGAGGGCGGTGCGTTGGCTGGCGCAGGGGGCGCTGGCCGGAAGAAGCCGCCCTCCAAGTCAGCCGCTCCCAAGCGGCAGGCCCGCAAGCCGGCCGGCAAGGCCAAGAAGCCGCCCGCCGAGCGGCGTGAGCCGCGCGCGGCCGCGCGCGAGCGGCGCCGCGCGAGCCCTAGCCCCGCGCGCGCGAGCCCCGAGCCGCCGAGCCCCGGGCGCGCCAGTTCGCCGGCGCACGCGAGTCCGGAGCCCGCGAGCCCCGAGTACGGCGTGCCGGCGGTGGCGCTGACCGCGGAGGCCTTCCCGCCCAGCCGGCGCCCCGTGGACCCGCCGCCGCAGCTGCGGACCACCATCAAGCGACGCCCGCCGGCCGCGCGGCCGCTCGGCAACTTCCCGGAGGGCTCCGAGGCCAACAGGCTGCTGCCGGAGCCTCCCGCACAGCTAGAGCCCGTGTCCCCGTACGGCGAGGAGCTGCCAGGTGTGCCCCTTGCTCCAGGGCTCCTCTTCCTGGCCCCAGTCGTTCAGCTCAGGTCAGCGCCGTGCCTGGAGGCTGCCTGCCGGCACCAAGCCAAGGTCTGAGTACAGCTGGACGGGCTGAAGCAGCCCCACAGCCAGCCGCACCGCTGTGCCGAAGCACAGTCCGCCGCAGATCCAAGCTGCTTCTTACATTCAGAGCGAAAGCACTTTCACCGCCTAGCAATGAACGGTTCCAGTGGCGCTGCCTGCAGGAGGGCACGAGCGCAGCGGCGGGCTGCCAGGCAGCGCCGCGCCCGCCCGCAAGGCAGCAGGCCCCGCCTTCACGGTCGACAGCGACCAGCACTTCTTCTTCACCACTCGCAGCGGGGAGAGGCGCATGATCGACCCCGGCAGCCAGGCGCTGCAGCAGGCGC
>BHFV01000429.1:0-25088 GCA_003568905.1 Trebouxiophyceae sp. KSI-1
CCCCCCCCCAATGCGGGGCTGGGTCGCATGAGAGCATGTGAAGCGGCTGGCAAGTGCGGCAGCAGGAATGGGTGCTGCTGGGATTAGCAGCCAGCCCGTATGACTGTCAAAGATTAGTCTGTTGTGGGATGTGGCCCCTGCTGCGCTGGGAGCAAACGCGGGGCTGCAATGGGGGATAGCGTTGGAAGCGGCTGAGAAGAGCAGCAGCAGGAACTGCGCTGCCGGCAGCCTGCACGTCTGACTCGTCTGGTGCAAGTGCGGCTGCTGCAGTGCGTGCGGGCCCGCAGGCGCTGCGCCACACGGAGGCAGCAGGCTCTAAGTGCCGCAACATTGCCCTAACTGACGCCGTAACCGCCCCCTACAGGCGGCGCTGGACCCGGTGATGCCTGCCGCGAGCGTGCCGGTGCCGCAGCTGGCCGCTTTTTCGGAGGTGGCGGTCGCCTGCCTGGAGGCCAATCCGAAGAACAGGCGAGGCCCCCAGCAGCCTGACTGGGATCGCTTGTGCCGGGACAGGCAAGGGCCCGGCCAAAATGACGTGTTTTGCCAGCGTCCTCTTCCCCCATTCATGCTTCCTTTTTCATGATCTTACGCCAGCGTTGCTGCCATCTTGCTGACAATCTACGGGCTTTTATTTGCTAGCAAAACGACCCTAGTCGTCCGCCCGCCCCTTGGAGTTCATTGTTTGTCGCGCCTCCGGCTCACGGTGCCAGCCGCTCCGGCACCCGTTTGGATGGGCCCACAGCCCACGCTTGCGCACACCTGAGCCCTGCCACCAAGGGCTCTGATCAGCGACCCGCTTTCTGGCGGCACAAAGCCATCAAGTGGACGGGAAAACGAGCATCGAAAAAAACACTCTTGGTTGCAGCCAAAAAGCTGCGGACAAGGCGCACACCGCATTGGGAGCAGCTGCTTTTTGCCGGTGGCAAACCGGCCAGCCGGAAGGAGCCTCCTTCTTGTGAGACTGCCCTGTTGTCAGAAAATGGGAGTGCATGCCGCCTGCAGGCCGCGAATGCAGCAGGTGGTCAAGTTCCTGGAGGCGATTGCCAGCTGGAGGGAGGAGCGGCACGGCGCTGCCAGCGGTGCCTCGGCGGCGGCAGCGGCGCCCGCAGCCGCGCGCCCTACACTGCAGTCGCTCATGGACGCCGTGGCGGAGGTGCCGCCGCTGGCAGAGGCGGAGCTGGCGAGCTCTCCGCTCGGCGCCCTGCTGGCAGCGCCCGGTTCGGCCCCTGCCCCTGCCGCTCCAGCCTGGCAAAGTGCGTGCTGCAGACCGGAAAAGTGTTGCTCGTTTCAGCAGCAGAACTGATGCATCTGAACGCAGTGAGGGAGATTGACAGAAGCTCGGCACTGTGTGTGTGTGCAGCAGGCAGGCCCACAGCGGCGGTCAGCAGCCTGCCCCATCGCTCGGACAGCGCTTTTGGGACGCTGGGGAGCCCGCCTCGCCCGCCGCCAGCCGGCTATCCGCAGCAGCAGCCGGCGGAGGGGCGCGAGGCGAGCAGCTCGCTGCAGAGCAGGCCCTCTGGCTCTGGTGCGCGCCTCCCTGGCTCGCGACTCTCGGCTGGCCGGGGGCTGCTCGATTCGCAGCAGCAATCAGTCTGCTTGTCACAGACCAGCAACAGCAGGCCAGGCCCCAGCCAGCACGCCTAGCTGCACTGCCTCGCTGAAAGCCGGCTCCAAGTGGCGAATCAAAGAGGTGCTGAGGGCGGCGCCCCGGCGGCTGCAGAGCTGTGGCCCAGCATGGGCTTCTCGCCCGCGCGCTCCCCCAAGCCGCCCGGCCAGCCGCCGCTGCTGCCGGCCGACTCCGCCTCGCAGCTGCACGGCACCACGCCTGGCGCTGCTGCAGCCGGGCTTCTCAAGGCCGCGGCGGAGCAGGCGCTGCAGGCCGGCTTGGCCGGGGCGCCGCGGCAGGGCTGGACAACGTTCGGAGGTGGCAAGGGGGACGTCGAGTTGGTCGGCGGCTTTGGCGGCTCGGGCGCCGGAGGAGCGCCAGACCCGGCGCATCTCAGCCCGCTGGTGCCTGAGCAGCTGATGCAGCCGCGGCGCCGCCCGCCGCCGCCGCCGCTGCAAGCAGTTCCCTCGCCCCGCTAGGCGCACACCAGCATGAGCGCGGTTTTTGAAGGGCAGCCACGGGCAGGGCAGCCGAGGAGGGGCCCCTGCCGGCTCGAGTTGCGCGCGCCCGGCGCATTGCTTCCTGTAGCACTGACAGTCTAGTCTCTCTCATGCTGCCGTCGGCATGCCTAGGAACTGAAAGCTGTCTTACAGTTCGGTGCCATTGCGCCTGCTTGCGCGATTCGCAAGAGAGTGCGGCAAGCGCAGTCGGCTGGGAACACACACCCGCAGACCATCCCAGGAACCAGACTCGGGCTGCTTAGAGGTCCTCTCGAAATTGAAAGCTCTCGACTGGTTGTCGGGTCCCGCCAATCGGCACACCAAGTCGTTTTGAAAGTGTCTCGCCCAAGCCTTGCTGCCGGGCTGAGCCGCCCCAAAAAAACACGGCGGCCCAGCAGGGCAGCAAGGCACACGTGCGGCATCTGCTTAGGTGCCGGAGGACGACAGGCGGAGCGCTCGCCGAGCAAGCCGGCGCTAGCTGAGCAGATGCGTGAGAGAGAGGAGGGACGCGATGGCGGCGGCGGCAGCGTCTTTTCCGGCTGCAAACGCTTCCGCCGCGTTGGCTGCCGCCCCGTCGGGCAGGTGCTGGGCGCCGGCCTCCAGCAGGCCGCCCGCGGCGGCGCGCGCGCCCTCCCAGAGGCCGGGCAGCCGTCAGGCGGCGGCCGCTCGGCTCTCCTCGACGCTCGGCTGGATGCCGGTCCAGCGCGCGTGGTCGATGAAGTTCTCGCCGCCGACCACGTTGTTCGCCAGGCGCAGCGCGAACGAGATCGGGTACGCCGCGCGCGGGAGGGGCTTTGCGATCGTCTTGTCGACCAGGCGCTCGAGCGCGAAGACGGTCTGCGGGAAGTGCGCGCCACCGCCCGTCAGCACGCAGCGGCGGCGGGTGCGAGGGCAGTCGCAGGCCGGGGAGTGCGGGGTCGCGCCTGGTAGCGCAGGTTCGAGGAGCCGCCCATGAAGGCGCCCCACGTGAGGCCGGTCAGCAGGATGGGCGGCATCGCGACGTCGTCCTCCTGCGCGCCCACGATGTTCCGCCTGCGGAGGGGCCGGCGGCGGCCGCATGAGACCCCTCCCAATGGCGCATGACCGTCCTAAGGGGCACAATGAGGCGAGGCGCACTTGAGAGCCATGAGCACGTTGGCCAGCGCCTGCCCGACGATGCCGCAGGAGATGCCGGCGAGACTGTACTCCCCGAATTTGACGACCAGGCAGAAGAGGCGCTGGCCGAGCGTGTAGGGCGCCGCGCCGCGCTGGTTTGGCTCGAACACAGCCTTTGGCGTGCGGGCCAGCAGCCGCTTCAGGCCTGCGGCGGCAGCGTGGCCGGTGACTCAGGCAGCGGCGCAACCGAGTCCTGGTCGGAAGCCAAACGCTGAAAGTGAGAGGCTGCTGGTTCAGAGCAGCAGCGCTTGCCCTTGCTCAGCCGCCAAGGTGAAGTCAGCCACAGCAGCGCTCCATAAGCTGCCGTCAGTTCCTCTCAGACTCGCAAGTGAGCGAAGCGGGAGAGCTCGTGAGCAGCAGGGCCTATCTGCTGCACAGAAGCAGCCCAGTGCGCAGTACTCGGGGCGTGACTGCCGTCCTGTCCCAGGCTGACGTGTCTCGACTCCGCGCAGATTCAGCATCAAGCCCAGCGCAGCTGCACAAGGGGCCGGAGGCGCGCCAGTCGCCTGGGCCGCCTTGTGGCGGCCAATGACAGCCGGCGTGGCCATGAGGCCGACCAGCACCACGTCCAGCACGAGGCCCACCACCAGGTCGGACAGGTAGAACTCGAACTCCTGCCAAAAGTCCTCGCCGCGTTTCCGGACCTCCGCCACAGTCGCGCACGCTGCGGGACGAAAAGTCGGTCTGCTGGGCTCAATTCTGTCACAGCTCATCATCAGTAATCAGTGTGATTGACATCCCGCAATCAATGTCAGTGTCGGCGCCAAAAAACAGAGCACCAGACTGTGCCAATCTTCATGTACTTGATTGGCAGATGTGTGCGTCAACGGAACAAGACATGCGCACACATGCCTCCCGCCGCATTAGCAGCCGCCCTGTATCTGGCCAAACAGCTGCGAGTCGGACCGGGGGCCTGTCCCCACGCGCGCTCCTCCCAGCAGCCGGATTGGCTCGCAGGCAAAGCGGCAGAACCGTGGCAGCAGCCGAATCAGGAGCCTGTCTTGCATCGCAGTGTGGTGTGCAGCTCTGCACTTTTCAGCAGTTTGCGGACCGGCAGCCGAGCGCCACTCTTGTCATGATTCCAAGGAGCTGTCTGATCGGCAAAACCATGGAAAAATTAAAATTAAAAAAATTAATATTGGAGTCAGGGAGGCATGCCTGTGTCGATGACGAGCTCCGAGAGGACGATGAAGAGGAAGCGGGGGTCGAACAGCAGGCGGTCGCGCAGCCAGGGGGACAGGCGGCAGATGAGGCCGGTCAGCCAGCCGCGCTGCAGGCGGCGGCAGCAGGCCTCAGAGCCGGCGTGGCTCCCGCAGGGGGGAGGTGTGGCCGACTTGAAATGCAAGTCAGCAGGAGGCATCACTCTAGCACGCTTTGCGAGCTGAAAAGCGGGCGAGCATTGTGGTTTCCTTGGCAGATAAAGCAAGGCGTTGCGACCTTTACAGGGAGCTGGCGGCATGTGGTCAGCGGGATGCCTGCTCGGCACGCAGCTGGGAGAGCAGCCTGCCAGGCGGCCTGGCTGCTGAGGCAGGGGCGGGCACGCGCCTGCAGGGCGAGGAAGGAGAGCAGGGCGCTTCGGCGCAGGCCCTCCCCGCGGGCTGCCTCCAGGAAGTCCTCCGGCAGCTGCACCTTTTCGGCCGCGGCAATCTGCTGCGCCTGCATCGCAGCACCGGCAGGCTGCGTGATGCCGGGGAAAGGGCGTCGAGGCTTGTGGTGCTTTTGACGCTTGTGTATCAGCGCCCTCGTGTTGAGGGATGGGGGTGCAGGGAGCTTGCAGCTGCCGCAGCTGGAAGCAGCAGCTCTCAGGATCACGCAGAACATTGGTATGTTTCTGATGCAAGAGTGACGTGCCTCATCCAGGCCCAAGAAGTCGTCATCGTCCTCCGGCTCTTCTCCGGCCCCACTGCTGTCGCCTCCAGGGCCCACCGGCGGCTTGCCCGCGCCGCCATCAATCGGCGGATTGCCGCCCCCCGTCGCCGCTGCCGGGCAGCGGAAGCTACTGCTGTGCTGGCGTCGCTGTTGGCTGTCGCAACCCAGCAGGTGCGCAGATGGGCACTCCTGCGGCCTGCTGCGAGGCAGCCGCCCTCCCAACTGCTGTGCACAGACCTACAGGAGGCAGGCAACCTCCTCAGCTCAGCAGCGCTCACCAGCGGCCTGCTCACATATTCGGTCGTCTGATCGATGACTCGACAGATGTTGTAGCGAATCAGGCCGTCTGTCCGATACAGGAACGCTCAGAGCGGCCAGTGGTCTCGAAAATCCGCCGAGCTGTTACGAGACGCAGTGGCCTAGCAGCGGGCGCCGTGCCCAGCCCAGCTACCCGAAGCAATTGGTAATGGGCACAATGCATCTGAAGGCATTGATTCGGGGCGGCGCCTTGCCTGCAGCCGCACGGGTCGCCCCGCGCGGGCCGCCGTTGAGATGGCGCCGCCGCCCCGGACCGCCAGCACGCGCGCTGAGCGGGCGTGGAGGAGCATAATGGAGCCCGCGCTCGCTGCGCGCGCGATCGCAGCGGTTCTGGCCTCGACCGCGCTCTCAAGAAACCCCAATTTCGAGCGACCGAGCCGAGCACCGAGCGACCAGACGGATTCTCGCGTCTCGATCCATTTGTGTCGAAATGGAGGGCGCGACGCAGATGAGCGGCATTCTGCCCTCAAGGTGCATCCAATGCGCGGCTGCAGCGAGCTGCATGTCGAAAACCGTTTCCAGGTGGCTGGTGTTCCGCCTCTGCCGCACTGATGCGGGCAGGCCGGTGCAGGTGCGGTAGCACAGGATGCTACCGACAGCCATGCTGGGCGGTGCTGGCCAGGAGCGCTTCAGGACGACGGACTCGAGCGAGATGCGACGCCGTGCATGCTGCTGACGACGCAGCGCCGTCCAGGCAGGGCTTCTGCTGCTCGACGCGAATGCTGTCGGCTCTGCACTGGAGCAGAGCCACATGGAGCCCCATTGAGGACCAAGCCTTGACTGTCGTCGCCGGCGTCCTGCCAGGCGGACCGCACTTGCAGGCTCGACCGCCCTGGCCTTGCTGCTCAGCAGCGGCGGGGCACAGGCGGCGGAAGCCACCTCGAACTTTGAGACCATGGACGCGCTGAAGGGCAAGGACTATGGCAAGGAGCGGCAACGGTCAGCGACTCTTCCTGCGAGTTGCTCCACCGCCCTTGCAGAAAAGATGCAGGTCTGTCATCCGCCTGGCACGGCTGTCTGCAGGTACAGTGACTACACCCGCACTGCCTCAGGCCTACAGTTCCAGGACATCCGGGAGGGCAACGGCGCGACGCCATCGAACGGCGCCCGCGTCTCCATCGACTGGGATGGCTACACGATCGGCTACTATGCACGCTGTTCTCCCTCGCTCCTATCTGGCAACTCTCTTGCAAACACGGAGGGAACTGAGGCGAGGCCGGGGCCTGCAGGGCCGCCCTTTCCAGGCGCGCAACAAGGTGTCCCTCCTCAGCCGCTCCCAGCTGCTCTGGTGCCTGCGCAGCCGAGCTTTCTGGGGCTCTAAGGCCATGCCGCGCCGCACTGGCAGGCCAAGGGCGGCTCCTTTGGCCAGGGAGCCGACCGTGAGCTGTACACCTTCACGCTGGGCGCGGGGCAAGCCATCCCAGCGGTGGAGGAAGCGGTGGCCAGCATGAAGGTGCTGTCGTTACCAAGCCCCTCCTGTTACTAACAGCAACGCCCTGTTCTGGCGTAGCTTCCGTCGCTCTGCGACCGAGCCTTTGCTGCAATGTTGGGCCTGGTGCAGCGGCCGCTGCTTTGCCTTGCTTTGGTCGTGCGGGAGTGGCCTCTGTGGAGAGCCAGCGAATCTGCCCAACAGGGATTCCCTGTCCTGCTGCAGGTGGGCGGCATCAGGCGGCTCATCGTCCCCGTGGAGCTGGGCTACCCGGACAACGACTTCAACAAGAAGGGCCCCAAGCCCAGCACCTTTTCGGTGCGCCGCCTCTCATGCATGCCGCGCTGCACAGACTCGCCTCCATTGCGCGAGAACCCCTGCCCCTCAGCTCTCGGAGAACCGTCCCCCCCCCCCCTCCCCCGCCCTTCCCCTCCTGGTTTGGCAACATTGCCTGCTGCAAGACTGCCTGATCGGCTTGGCACCGGGAAAGAAGGAGCTGGTCCCTCCTTTCCCGTCAGGCACACCACGAGGGCAGACTCGTTCGCGGGTGAAGCCAGAGCAGATCGGGCAGGCATAGGCTGGCCAGTGGACAGAGCGGCAAGCGCTGGCAAGCCTCCTGCCTGCGAGGGGCCGCAGCCCGACTGCTGGCAGCCAGCGAGAGGGCACACGCGCGCGCTGCTCGCAGGGGCAGCGGGCGCTGGACTTTGTGCTCCGAAACCAGGGGCTGATCGACAAGACGCTTCTGATCGACGTGGAGCTCGTGAAAGTCTCCTAGGCGCTGACTGTCCTGCCTTGCAGCCGCTGTGAACGGAAGGCCATGCCTCTCAACGAACACGGCCGTGCCTTGCAGCTGTGATGTCAGAACTATGAACCTTTTTTCGCTCTTCTTTCAGGTTTTGCAGGCATTGCGCCTCAAGTACCAGGCAGGCAGGCGCCTCACAGTGCATCGTCAGCGGGCTTTTCAGCGACGCTCCATGGCCCCATTTCGAGCAGGCAGGTGAGCCGCGTCATGCTGCCCGCCGGGCAGTCAGTGGACAGGCACAGCAAGACAGCACAAAGCAGCAGCAATGTGCCTCGCAAGCGTCGCGGGCGCGCCCTTTTTCGTTCCGATCAGCTGTGGGACGCGGCGCTCCTGCCGCTGGCTGTGCAGGTGCGGCAGGGAGCGGCAGTGAATTGGCGGCCCGTTGGAGGAGGCAGCAGCCGCCTGCCGCCATCAAAACCGGCGGGGGGCTGGCCGTGGGCTCTAGCCGGCTAGTATGGGGACGTTGCTGACAGGGGAGGCGCGAGCTGCTGCTGCCGACTGCGGCTGTCCGCGGGCGCGCGGCGGGTACCCACCACTCGCACGGCTCGACAGCCTTTCAAAGCATGTGGGCGGGGGGCGGCCGGGCTGCTGCCGCGCCGCCCGCGAGACCTACGAATCCTAAGAACGTGCCTAGTCGGCGCCCGCAGCTGCGGGGTCGGGGCGTCCCCTCGGGGGAGGCGCTGGCAGGCTACGAAGGCGCGAGCGCCGGCGCGAGCCCCGGTTGCCAGACCGGCTGCTTTGCCGCGGGCTCTGCGGCCCGCACCGGCCGCGGCCGCATCCGCTCAGCCGGCTGCTGCTGTTGTTGTTGTTGTGAGGAGGCAGCCTCGGGTGCCGCGGCAGGTGCCGGCGACGCCGCCCGCTGCAGCTTGGCCGGGTGCGGGATGATGTTGTTGCTCTGCGGCGCGGCAGGCGCCGCCGAGGGCAGCTGCTGCCGGAACCAGGCGTGGTCCAGCGCGGCCGCCGCGCTGATGCGTTCGCTCGGCTCCCTGCAGGCCGCCCGGGCGCACTCTCAGCCGCCGCAGCAGCAGCTCATCACTCATCGACCCTGGCAGCACCGTGCCGGAGGCAAGTGACACCTGACTGCCGGCAGCTGCTGCTGCGCCGCCTGCCTGGGGACGGCTAAGAGCCGTAAGGCGCCGGGCAGACGCGGGGATTGGAGGAGGGGGGGGGGGGGCGTGCCGGCGCGTGAGCTGCTGCAGCAGGTCCAGGCCGGCCGGGCTCATGGCCTGCCAGGGGCCGTAATCGAGCGGGATGTCCGAGCTGAGCACCGTCTCCATCACCTCGTGCACGTTCATGTTCCGGCAGTCGTCCAGCGACTCCCTGTAACGCGCGCGCGTCTCGTCACCCACCTCCCATCTGAACGTTCAACCCCGTGCTTACTCGCGTCTGCTGCGCTGTGATCGGACGGCATGGAGAGCACCTCGCTTGCTTTCCGGTGCCAGCTGCCGAGATTGCATGCAACGGGTGCATGTGTGCGAGACTCGAGTGGGAGGGGCGGGATGGTGACAGGCGCGCATGCCGAGGCCCAATCTTCCCGTTTTCCAGTGGACTGGCTTGCAATACCAGGGAAATGATTGCATCCACAGGCGCTCGACTCGCCTGCGGGAGTGCCGGCTGGGGCAGGGAATGGGGGGCGCACCAGAAGGGGAACCTAAAGGCGATGAGCTGGTAAAACATGATGCCGACCGACCACAGGTCCGCCTCCAGGCCGTAGCTGCGCTGGAAGATCTCCGGCCTGCGCGGGCAGATGGGTCCCCCCGGCTCAGCTGCCTGCATCTCCCTTTGCGGCAGGCAGCCCTCAGGCCACAGGCACCGCCTGCCAGGCAGCTCCCTGCCGCCCCCAGAGACGTCAAATGCATCCAGAACTTTCCGCGGTGCGCGCAAACAGGCCGCGAGGCATGCAGGATAGAAGCGGCAGCGGCAGGCACGATTAGGAGCGTCTGCCTGACCAAGCTCTCTCACCGGCGCGCTGCTCGGCAGGCCAACAGGCAGCAGTGCGCGGATCGGAGGGGGCCTTACGCCATGTACACGGGCGTGCCTGTCCGCCGGGTCAGCGGTTGCCGCTCCCGCACCACCTATAGGAACGTCGCCCAAAAGGCAACTCAGCCTCCTGTCGCCAAAGCCTGCCCCCCCTTGGGGGTTGGGGCTCCCACAGGCCCAACCATGCCCCCTGCACCAGCTGCGCTGCCCCTGCGCAGAAACTGCCGCCGGCAGTGGCGGCAGCCCGGCTCAGCGGGCGAACATGATTCAAAGCTCCTTGCAAGCCCAGCCTCACATGCTTGAGGCTGGCATCAGAGGTGTTGCCTCCGATTGTTTCGAAACCCAGACAAGTGGCTCCCTGGAGAGGGGGGCCGCTTGCCTGGCTGCAGCCGAAATCGACCGACTTCAGCCACGCGCCGGCGGCGTCCCCCGCCTCCAAAAAGGCGATCGGGTCCGGCTGGAAGCGGCGCAGCAGAAAGTTGGCCGGCTTGATGTCGCCGTGGATCACGTTTTGGGCGTGGCATGCCGCGATCGTTTTGAGCGCCTCATGCACCACGCGGGCGGCCGCGCGCTCGCTGAAGGGGCCGCGCTCCTGTGGCGAAGAGGGCGCGGCGGGCGTCAGAGGGGGCCTGCCGGGAAGAGGCTGGGATGCGCTGTGCGGCGATGAGCACGGGGATGGATGCTTGTGAGGGGACTGTGCATCGGCAAGGGGGTGAGAACTTTCTTGAACAGAAAACAGGATGAGCTGGATGTAAGAGTGGGAAGCTTGGCGGGGAGGCAGGTGGAGGGGAAGGGGGCGGCGCGCCATGAGCACGCGCTCGAGGTCGCCGCCGCGGCAGAGCTCGCAGACCAGGTAGGCATGCCCCTCATCCTCGTACACGGCCAGCAGCTGGACGACGTTGCGGCAGTCCTGCAGCTTGGCCAGCAGCTCGATCTCGCGCGCCAGCTTGCGCAGCACCTTGGCCTTCGACTGGCTGCCGCGCTGCTTCCTCAGCACCTTGACGGCGACCTGTGGGAGGGCGGACATCCAGATGTCAGAACCTGTGGAAGCTCGTGTCTGACTGCCTCCGTGCAGCTGGTGCGCCCAGCGAGTGCCTGTCGTTCCGTGGGGCTGCTCGGGGGGCCAATGCGGCGCCCTGGCCATGAACGACAGCGCTAGCGTTCCCATCGGAAGCTCGACAGGCGCCCAGCTGGCAGCATTCCGGCTCTGTCCGACTGCTCGCCCCGCGCGCGGGACGGCATTCGGCGAGCATCGAGCGCGCGACATTAGCGGCTGTCGACGGGAACCCGCGCGCGCAGAGGCGAGCACCGCTGGCGCAAACGCGCCCACTAATCCGGAAAATCGGCAGCCGTAAAGGCGCCATCGCAGACCCCGCGCCCGCCAGTGCGCCTCGACGCCATCGCATCGATCAATGTACCTCTTCAATGGCGTCAACGGGCCGCGCCGCGCCGCGACTGCCCGGCAATTTTATGCTCTAGCGAAGGTGCCGGAATGCCTCCGCAACTCGCGGGCTGCCGGCGCCGGGAACCCGCAAGCAGGTCAAGCAGGGTGGTGCCTAGCCCCACGACCGACGAGCAGGCCCAATGAGGCGCGGCGAGCGCGCGAGACCCCCCGACTGCGCACCTGTGAGCCGCGGTGCTTCGCCTCGCGAACGATGCCGTAGGAGCCCGCGCCAACGAGCGTGCCTAGCTCCAAGTCCGTCACGGCCGGCCAGCCCAACTCGCGGCCTGCCCGCGCGCGCTGCTGGCTCGCACACGGGCAGCCGATTCTTCGTTGCCGGCACCAGCCGCGCCGGCCTCCCGGCCGCGCGCAGCACATCCGGCCGCGCACGGCAGACAAGCTCATCGCGGGGCAGCAGGTGCCGACGCAAGGCCTGGACGCCTACCAATCCACGCGTCCAAACGCTGCGCTTCACACTGTTTGCGCGATGAAAAGGGAGTTTATTTAACACCAAAAATCACCTCCTTATGAGCATCGGGAAGCCACTGGGGTCAGAGCGTCAGCGCGTGAAGTTCGCTAGGAGACCTGCGCAGGGTGGCAGTTTGCTGACCGAGCAAACGTCAGCCACGCAGGCAGCAGTGCCGGCCCAATGAGCCGGCTGATCGGCCACCCATCGGGGCAGGTTCCGCGCAGCCGCTGGTCCTGCCTCCGACCCTGTCAGCCATGAAAAGCAGGATGCCATGCCATGCTCGCATTTGGTGCGTTTTCAGGTACCCGGGCTTACAGCGCGCTCTCGCGGCGCTCGCCTATCTGGGCCAGGCACGGACTGCCGATGGATGAGTGGCATGTTGAGGTGAGGCTACTCGTCCTCCTCCTCCTCTGCCTCCTCGAGCCACT
The DNA here is from genome assembly GCA_003568905.1 of Trebouxiophyceae sp. KSI-1. Taxonomy (NCBI): domain Eukaryota; kingdom Viridiplantae; phylum Chlorophyta; class Trebouxiophyceae; species Trebouxiophyceae sp. KSI-1. The sequence continues at coordinate 11,998 of BHFV01000429.1, forward strand.
TGATGAAGGGCTCCAGGTCGCGCAGGAAGACCTGGCGCCCCTTGGGGTGGCTGCCCTTGCGGTACCACCACATGATCGTGTCCTCGCCGACAATGTCGTTGTCGTACAGCACACGCACAATGTCGGAGAAGAGCTTGAGCAGCTTGCTGTCCTCGTAGCAGTACACCTGCGCCGGGGCGGCCAGGAACGTCTCAGCAGGAGCGGGAAGGTGCCAGCAGCTCAGCCTGGCCGAGGGCCACAGAGGAGGCTTAGGAGGGCTCGCCGCAGCATCCCAGCAGCGCTCCCCCCCCCCCCCCACGTGCACTATCCTTGACGCCAGGATGCTTCCTGCCCATCACCCCGATAAAGGACTGAATAGGCTGCCGCAGCCCTTTGCAGCAGCGCAGCCTCGGCCATCACGCACTCGCCACTCCCCACCCCTGACTCCCGCCGCCTTGCTGAGCCCTGACCGACGCCAACTGTCCTCAACCACCGTCCCTTGCGCTGAGTTGCAAGACCGGGTGCAAGTGTCGGTCGCCCTGGCCTGCCGCTGCCGGCGCCAGCCAGGCATCCCGCACTTTCACCCGAAGATCTTCGACCCGCCGCACAGACTATGGTTCAGACAGTTTGTGCGAGGCGAGGCGTCCAAGCCCCCGCTGGCATGAACAAGAATGCACACTGAGCATAGCGCGCCGTCCACAGCTCGCATGAGCCATCAGCCTTGGCTGTCTCCAGAGGCAGACTGCAGATCCCCCCCCCCCCCCCTCCTTCCCCCTTTCCCCCGGGAACTAGGAGGCGCTGGCACAAAGCGAAACTGCGCGTGCAGCCTGGCACACCAAATGAGCTTCCCACGAGCTGGTGCAGCCCCTCGCCTTCTTGCAGACTGCAGCTCGCTCCCGGGCAGGCTGTGGGTCGCCCCCTTAGAGGGCCAGGAGGCGGCGGCTTGCCTGCACGTGGACCAGCAGCGTCGCCTCCAGCCGAGCCGTAGTCGTGAAGCGGTCAAAGACGGCCTTGTACTGCCGGATCTGCTTGACCATTGCCGACAGGATCTGCTGGTTGTTCTTGCCGACGGTAGGCACGGCCGCGATGATGACGGACCAGATCGTCTGCGCACGCCATCCCAGCCGCCTTGCCGTCAGATTCCTGCCTGATTTCTCGCGGCTGGACCGTTCCGAGTGACACGTCGCCTTGCCAGTCGTCAGCGGCAGGAATTGCGGCCCCACAGCAGGCGAGAAGGCAGCAGCAAGCGCGACCAAGGAGCCTGAGCGTTTGAATTTTGGCGGGAGACTCCCCCAACAAGGTCCGGACGCGTTCGAAAGTTGGGCGGGAAAAAACACCGGCGGATTCAAATCGCCCGGGGGGGGGGCGGACCTTGACGATCTCGGCCTCAGGCACCGACTGGTCCTTGCGCTCAACCCCGTGCTTTCATATTTTTTGGCGGGAGACTCCTGACAAGGTCCGGGCGCGCTCGAGTTTTCGGCGGGAAAAAACGCTCGCGGATTCGAATCGCGCGGGGAGCGGACCTTGACGATCTCAGCCTCGGGCACCGACTGGTCCTTGCGCTTGGCCTCGGCCAGGTCGACGATGTCTTGCACCGGCAGCGGCGGGTCGGCCGCGAGCGCCTCGGTCAGCGCCGCCTGCAGCTCCTCCACGCGCTGCTCGACCACCTTCTTGGCGTTGTACTCCACGATCGGCTGCAGGCCGGCCTCCTGCACGCGGGCAGGGGGAGGAGAGGCTCAGCCGGATCGGGGAAACTGTCCTTCTTGATCCTGCTCTGCCCGTTGTGGAGGCTAAAATCGTCGACCTGGGTGATGGAAAGTTTGTTCGCGCATCTTTTGAACAAACGAAAGATGCGCATCGTAATGGAGCAGCAATCGTACAGTGGGCTGAAAGACGTACAGCTCGTTCCTTGGACGAGCTTTCCTTGGAGCGAGGGGGTGAGGGCCGCGCCTCCCCCTCTCCCCTCACCCCCAACAGGCCAGAGGCTCTGATGAGTCTCCCGGGAGGGGGCTGCAGCGACAGCCGCGCCCTGGGCCGGGGAACGAAAAGGGGCAACCACTCTCACAACGATCGATCCGACGTCCTCGTGACTGACAGCCCTCGTGCGCGCCGCGACACGCACCTTGAAGTGCGCCTCGAACTCGGCCAGCGTGCGGCGGTGCGGCGGGAAGGCGTCCATGAGGCGTGCGTCCAGCCGCGCCTTGCGCAGCAGCGCCACCAGCTCGTCCATCGCCTCCGTGGCCAGGAAATCCTGCAAGCGCATGAACGGTCCCATGGTCAGTTACAAACCGATTAGTAACACGCAGGCAGACACAAGTTCCCTGACGTGAGGATTTCTCCGCCACCGTCCCAGACCTTCCAGCATCCAACTGCGCTCCGGGGCATCTCGCCTTCGCAACTCAGAGCCACTCACAGCAGCTGACACAAGAGTGCATGTTTCACCAGCTCAGAGCAGCCGGCAGCGGCATGTGCAGGCAGCGGGCCCAGCATCCATCCTCCCATTATCCACGGGAGCGCAAAGACATTCGAGTGCGCACTAGTCCCAGACGCTGTACGTCCCCAGTGCCTCCAAAGAGCAGAGGCGCGCGCCTGCAGGAAGGCGGTGAGCCACTGCAGCACGAGGCCCTTGGCCACGATGCGGTCGTCCAGCAGCGGCAGCAGCACCCGGTCCGGCTGCATGCCCAGCTTGAGCGCAAAGCAGCGCGCCGTGGCTACAGGCGTGGCGGAGAGGGCTTGTTTCAAGGGCTTGGGAAGCCAGAACCCCAGCTCTGGATCCGAGATAGGCACATCAGCGAGGATGCGAGGGGCGCTGCGGGCAGGCAGCCCGGCGGTAGAGAGCAGGGTGGCGACGATAGCTGTGTGGGGATGCAGGCAAGGCAGCGCATATGGGTACCACTGCAAAAGGCAGGTGCTGGCTTGCACTGTCGGTTGCGACCCGCACGATGTATGACGCACAGCGACTGCTGTGCCTTGCGGGCAGGCAAACATGGCATGCAGGGGCGGCGGGGGGGGGGGAAACGCACCGATGGCGATCTTGGTACGGCCGACGTCATCGTAAAAGTCGAGGGAGCGCAGCAGCTTGATGAGCACGCTCTCGAGCGGGCGCACCAGGAACGGCCGGCGCCTGCAGCCGAGTGCGCTGCCTTCCTGAAGCTGCCAGGCGGGAGTGGGCACCCTGACAGAACGCTCCTCAGCCAAGCAGGACAAAATACGGCGCGGCCTCCGGCCTTTGGAGGTCAGCTCCAAGTCGCGGCTCAGCTTGAGCAGCTGCGGATGTTGCTTTGAGGCTCCTGCTTTCGACCCCAACTCCACACCAAGGAGTCTGTGCAAGTCGGGAGGGCCTGAAGGCCTGACCTGAGCAGCGCTTGGAAGACCTTCACGTATGGTAAGATGGCCTCGCGGCTCGGCTTTGACGCCAGCACCTGCATCACCGCGTGGCACTTGAGCCACGTGCTGACAGCTGTAACGAGGTGAAAGGAGCCGCCGGCGGCAAGGAGGTCGCACGTGCGTGTCCAGCTTCTTGCCCTCCTCGACGACGTTGCCGCCGCCGGCCAGGCGGCCACCAGCGAAGAGCACCTCGAACAGGTTCTCGCCATACCTGGAGAAGTCAAGGTCTGCCGTCTCCAGCACCTGCATGCCGGCGCACCAGGCCCGTCAGGCGACAGCCAGGCAGTGCCTGATCGGCTGGTGCCGTCGGCGAGCCGTTCGTGCCTTCAGCGCCGACTGCAGGTTGGTGTCGAGGTCGTCGCTGTCGCGCGCATCCTCAAAGGTGACAACGACCGCGTTGACAAAGGAGGTCGGATCGTGGGCGACGGCGATATTGCGCTTCCGGGTCTTGATAGTGACACCGCTGCGCCGGCAGTGCGCACACCGGCTCAGCGCCCGCCGCCTGCCGCCGATCGCAACAACGGCGCAATTGCCTGCGCGACGGCAGGCAGCGCATGCAGCCGCTGCCCAAGTTTGGCTCCAATCCAGTCCGCCGCCGGCTCCGGCGCGCGCTACCCGCGTCCGACACACCCCAGTTCATCAGGCAGTGGCTGCCTCCTGCCAGCACCACCGGGAGTGAGGCTGCGGGGCGCACGCAAGTGTTGGCTTCTCCTCTTTTGTACTGCAGCAACAGCAGCGCGTGATATCAGTCCTGCCCGCCAGGAGCGGGCGATGTGCGTGATCGCGGCCAGCAACAGGTAGAGGCCTCACCTCATACAAGCTCCGGGCGGTGCACTGGCGGCGCTTCGACCGGATTACGAGTGTGGTGAGGAGAAGGGGATCGGTGCTAAGTCTCGGATACGTAAATCAGCGAGCGCAGCTTTGGCCAGCCACCAACCTGTGTCGGACGCCCGCGCTTCTGCTGCGCGCTGCGCGATCGCAGTGCGCAAGGCGTGGCGGGGATCCGGAGGTATGACGAGCACGACGCTGACAGCGCGCTTGCTGTGCATCGGATTGTTGATGCTTGCATGCCGCATCGGGGGGCTCACGAAGAAAGAGGCACCGGGCAAGTTCGGCTATTACACTGTCCGTGAAGGCGCGAGTACCTTTTGGCGCGCTACCTCCTGGACGCTCATCCGACCAGACACTCGATTGCTCACGATTGCTTCACTAAGCAGAGCTGTTGGCTCTTCAGGTGGAGCTTCCCTGCACAAGGCTTGACTGCGCATCAGGCCAAAGCCGCGCCGCTCATCATCTGGCTCCAGGCGAGCGCGCAACACCTGCGAACCTGGGACTATGCAGCACCATGGAAAGCACTGTCCGCCTTTGCCCCACAATTAACCAATTAACCACCGTCCCCGCTGCAGGGCGGTCCTGGAGCATCAGGGACAGGGTTCGGCAACTTTGAGGCAAGCGTCCTGCCGTTCTGACCTGTGGCAGCTCCGACAAAGCAACAGCGGCTCACATGTCCGCAGCAAGCAGGAGATCGGGCCATTCAAACGGGGCTGGCAGCCGCGAGAGCACAGCTGGGCGCGGCTGGCCAACCTGCTGTTCGTCGACAGCCCGGTCGGAACCGGCTTCAGCTACGTGACCAGCAACGCCTCCTTTGCTCGAAACAACCTGCAAATCGCCAAGGACCTGACAGAGTTCCTCAGGTGCCTGACTTCGGCCCGCAGACTTTCCATTAGTCAGTCACCCGCACTCCTGCTGACTGGCGGCAGCACTGCCGGCGGCAGGCAATACCTGGAGGAACACGGCGCCCACGAGCAGCCGCTGTGGGTGTTTTGCGAGTCGTATGGCGGCAAAGTGACCGCCGGCTTTGCGGAGCACCTGGTCAAGGAGCGGCAGGCAGGCCGCATCAAAGTCAACCTCAGGTCCTCGGCCCCTCTGTTATGCTGTCCAGGCCGGCCCTGGGCTTGCTGTTGGGAGCGCCAGGAAGAGTTGAAAGGCCGTGAAAGCCGGCTGCTGCTGCCAGGCTGCTTGGTCAAGAACAGAGCTCTCTTGGACACGAGTGCGGCAGCGCTCTGAGAGCTCTTCTTGGGACGCAAGCGACAGCCTGACACCTGCCGGCGCCTTTGTTCCGAACCAGTCTGGCTGGCTGCAGGGGCATCGCGCTGGGCGACTCCTGGATCTCTCCCATCGACTTTGTGCTCACTTGGGGCAAGTTCCTCAAGGCCTGGTCGCTGCTCTCGGACGGCCAGCTGGAGCTGCTGGACCCGCTGCTGCTGCAGACGCAGGCAAGCTCCCCCCTCTCTCTGCTGATTGTCCCACCGACAAAATTGCCAGGGGTGCTGGAACTTGCTTGCCGCTCCGAATCGAATGTGGCGTGCTGTTGCGGGGCGGTCGAGTACAAAGTTGCGGCAATGAGACATTTGGAGTAGCCGGATGTGCTTTCAGGAGCTTCTCAGGCGAAAAGAACCGGCCCTGCCTTCATGCAGCTGCGCCCAGAGCACGCTGTAGTCTTTGCCTGGTCGCGCCCACACACTTGCTTCAGGACCCATGGTCCTGACAGCCGGCCTGGGCTGTGCAGGACGCCCTGAATGCGGGCAACCGGACGGGCTCCACCGCCCTTTGGGGCCTCGTCGAGGAGCGCATCGGCAATCTGACTGACAACGTCGATTGGCAAGTTGCTCTCGCCGCCCAGCCATATCTCCGCGATGCTCATTTGCAAGCTCACGTGCTGACATCGTTCCAAGCCTTCTGTTGCACCGTGTCCGCGAGCCTTTGCTCGGGAAGCTCCAAAACAGCTTGCACGGCCTCAGGCTGTAGACATGACTCGGACCAACACTGGCTTTCTGATTTGCCGTCGCTCTGCAAACCACGGCGAACGCAATCAGACGAATTAGTCATGCGGTTGCAAAGGGGGCACACAAGGCGCCCGCCTGCGATACTCTCATCCCGCCCGCTGCAGTCGCCTGCCAGCAGCCAAGCTAGTTCGCAGCAACCCCTGCCTCAGATAACAGCTGACAGGTTGGGACGGCTGCATGCTCTGTTAAGGACAGCCTGGCAGTGAAGGGTTGATAATGCAAGCTGCCCGGCAGGTACAACGCGTTGCTCCATAACATTCCGGACACGGAAGCCTCGGTCCTGAGGGCAGAGGGGCGGCCTGGCAGGCGCTGGGCGCCGCTGTCGGCAGCCGCCCTCTCAGGTCTGCCTGCGCCCTCCTGACCCTCACAGCTGGCAGCAGCGAGGCTGAAGCTGCCCCCGCTCGCCGAGCCGAGGCTGAGGTGCTGGCCAGCTGCGCAGGCGCCGGCCCGGGCCTGAGGGCTGGCATGCGGCTGCTGGGCAGGCACCACAGCGACCCGCTGACAGGCACCTCCCTTCTCCCGGTGCAGTGGTGCCTGACGCCCGAAGCCCGGCTCCAGCGGACACTTCTGCGTGCATGCTTCTCTTGGTGCGGGGCCCGGCAGCATGCCAGAACATGACACCGCATGATTCACTGGGTGGCGCGGGCAGCGCGATCATGCCTTGTGGGGAAACCCTGCTGCGAACAGCACCCAAGAAAACATCACTGCTTAGAAACCGGCAGCCCCCCCCCCCCTCCAAACACATTCCAGACAGCTGGCTGCGAATACCTACAGACTCAGAAGACTACAAAAACTGAAAGTTGCCCGTGCAGAGTTCATGCGTGAGGACGTGACCCCGCGGCTCGGCATCGTCCCCGCCAACGTCAGCTGGGGCGGCCAGGCGGCGGCCGTCTTTGAGCACCTGGCCGGCGACTTCATGGTGGACGCGGTCGCCTCGGTCGACGCGGTCCTCGCCTCAGGTCGGGCGTTTACTAGGGTTTTGCGAGGGTTTTTCATCGTCGGCATCCCAGTCGATCTGCCCCGCATGCCTTTTTCGGCCGCCTGCGCGCAGGCGAGTTTCAGAGGCGCTGATGCGGCCCCGGGAAGGGGGGGGCTGCAGGGCAGCCCAGGCAGCCGCCGCCCTGCGTGAATGCCGCAAATTCCTAAACCCTGAAACTCTGTCACCCTCAGCTGGCATCCATTCGAATCTGCAAAAGCACCCTGTCTTTTCGGTCTGGAGGAAAGCACGGCACGCTCTGGTTCACAGACTGTGGCCCGCAGGCCTGCCGGTCGCCATCTACAGCGGCCAGCTGGACCTCATCTGCTCCACGCTCGGCCTGGACGCCTGGCTGCCCAGGCTGGCCTGGCCGCGCCTGGCGGCCTTCCAGGCGGCCGAGCCGCGGCCGCTGTATGCTTTCGGCGCCAAGGGGCGGCAGACGACTGGCTTCGTGCGGGCAGAGGAGAACCTGTCGCTGCATGTGATCCTGAATGCCGGGCACATGGTGCCATCCGACCAGCCAGAGGTGGCCCTGGACATGGTGGCCCGCATCCTGGCCGCCGGGCCGCAGCGGGCGGCGGCTGCCAGTGTGCTGAGCTCCTAGTCACTGGCACAGCTTCTTGAATGCAAGGCTCACTGCGAGAGGGACGGACAATGCTTGTGGAACTCCCTCGTGTCAGTCATGCATGCCATGCTCTCCAGGAATGAGTCGGCGGCCTGCAGCCTGCTTCGTTGCTGCTCACAAGCTCTGTGCCGCTAATAGGGTTGCACGCTTTCTGGCCTCGCCGCTCTCCAAGCTGCTGTCGCTTGAGCTAGCTGCTGCCCTAAGCACTGACAAACGCTGCGCACTCTGCTGGGCGCCTATCTGCGCGCCCCTCCGTTCACGCGTGACTCTGCAATCGCTGCCCTATGTTTTCTACGCGTTTTGAGTTCCGTTTGTTTCCATCATCAGCATCACGAAACCTTCATCACCCACAGCAACAGAATGACACAACAATGCTACAGAAAGATCACAGTGCCATGACACACAGCCATCACTGCCGAGGGCTGCTGCCGATCCACTCGCGTGCATAGTCGCTAAGAGGCCTACCAGCGGGAAACTGAATCATGGGGACAGCTTCAGGCCGCCCTGCCGGTCGAGCAGGCGGACGGCCTCGGCTCGGTATGAGCGGTCGATGGCGAGCAGCGAAGCCTGCCAGAGGGCGCAGCCCAGGATGTTGTCCAGCACAAACTTGGTGCTCCGCGCCGCCAGACTGCAGCGAGCGGGGCTGCTGAGTCGTCACGGCGGCTGCTGCGCAGCGCAGAAGCAGGATGCAGGCGGCGGGGGCAGCACCTGCTCCTCCTGGCCGGCATCACGTGCGCGTTCATCCACTCAAGGCCTGCGTACTGGACTGGCCCGGCAAACAGCAGGCCGGCTGCGCCCATGCTGGCCGTCCGCCACACCTGGTAGCCACCGCGTGGCCTCCGCGTGAAGCAGCTGCAGGTCACACTGGCCAAGGTCAAGAAGGATGCCGACGACAGCAGTGGAGGAGCCTGGGTGGTGGATGGGCCGGCAGCTTTCTGTCAATCACAATGCAGGAGGGCGCGGCAAACGCACCTCGTCTGGGCGAGAGCATCTCCAAAAGCGCAAGCAACTGCGGTCTGCGCCAGTTTCAGGCTGAGCGGGTGCCGATTGAGCGCGGCCTGGCCGCGACTCGCGAGGCTCTGCAGCCGCCCGGCGTGCAGGTCCAGCGCACGCGGCTGCCAGCGGCTCCCCATCGAATCGAATCAGCAGAAGGTTCCGCGCGGTCGACCCAGGCCAGCGGGGCGCGCAGGAGACCGGCACCTGCGCGAACAGGCCGCGGGCGACCACAAGCGCAATGCGTGGTATAGTTTGATGCTCCACGGACGGTGACTATCAATGGCGTTCGGGCGCGCGGAAGCTGCACACCTTTCGACATCAAGGTTTCGCCATCAAATCAGCCGATCAGAGGCGCATATAACCGCGTTCTCCCGTCGTTACCCATGTGCCTCCGTCTGTGCCTCCGTCTCGAGGCCCCGCTTCAGTGTCTCCGCCGGCATGCGCCAATGCACTTAAATTTCAAGGCATCCCGGCCACCCCGTCCTTGCTGTTGCGACGGGCTCGAGCTGCATCCTTGCCTTTGTCAACGTCGGCACAAGTGTCCTGCATGTTGCGGCCCCAGCATCAATTGATGGAGACGCCTCTCTTCCAGGCGCCTGGAGGCCTGACCACACTGTTTTGAGGAGGTCCACACCCACACACGTAGCATGAGGGTGGTTCTGATTGCTCAGGAGTAACGATGCTCAGTGCTCCAGCCCCCACCACTGTAGCTCCAGTTGGGGACCGCGCTGCCTGCTCGTGTGAGCCCGCCAACTGGCCAATTGGCGGGCTGGTCTCGTGAGCGCCATGATGGTCACATGTATTTCAGTTTCAAGCTTCCTTGTGGTGGGCAGGCTTGCATGCGAGCTGCCCACAAAGCTCTCGGGTCAGTGTGGCTGGTGGGCGAGTTGCAGCAGGCTTGCAACCTTGCAGCCTTGGTGCTGCCTGGGGGCCAGCCTGGGGGCCAAGACCACCCGCAAGCACCTATCTACCAGTGTCGCCAAAGATGTGGAGTGAGTTTCGAGGTGACAGATGAGTTGGGCTTGACCTTTGACCTGGCAATCGTTCGTTGTTCGCATCAGAAGCGGTAAGTTGCGACGGCGGGCTGCTAGTGACCGCCAGGATGTCCAAGGTGCGCAGCACACGCCGCTTGATCCCCGATGGGCCCATCCGAAAACTGATGTGGCCATCATCAGTTTTATCGATCCACACCGTGGATGCTCACCCGCGCCATCGAATGCAGGACATCCGGTCGTTCTTCGGCGGCGGCAAGTCGTCCAAGAGTTCGCCCGCCAAGGCGCCCGTCGCAGGCGAGGCGCCCCTCGCGCCGAGCATGCTGCGCTGGCCTGCTGCCCCGGCTGCAGTCCCCGACGCTCCTCCCGGCTCTCACGTCTCATATTGTATGTCTTGCAGCCAAGAAGTCGGCAAAGCGGGCCGCCGAGGAAGCCATCGACTTGAGCGACAGCGATGAGGCATGCCTCTGTCCCCAGCGCTCCTGCTGCCCGTTTCGCCGATTCCAGGCCATCCAGACCTCTAGGCGATGATTCCAGCTTGATACAGCCCCGGGCTGAAGCAGTCACTTCGTGCAGGACGAGCCGGTCAAGCCCGCCGCCCAGCCCAAGCGCGCCAAGCTGAACGTGCAGCCGTCCCCCAAGAAGCCGGCGCCCAAGTCCGCGCCCGCCAAGGCGCAGCCGAAGGGCAGGGTCGCGACGCCGAGGCAGGCCAAGTCGGCGGCCCGGCGGCAGGTCATCGAGTCGGACAGCAGCGCGGGCGAGGAGGACAGCGACGAAGACTATGAGCAGGCAAGGCTTGCTTTCCTAAGACACATCGCATCACCAGTGTCTGCCAACCTGCAGACATCCAGTGCAGCCAGGGGCCCTCCCGTGCCGCTGCTTTCTTGCCTGCAGCGTTCCGATCCACACGCTGCCACACTTTCGCCCCTCTGTCGCCTCTCAGGCTGTGCTGCTGCCTGTGGCTGCCCGCAGGCTGGCGATGAGGAGGTGGTGGTGGACCTGGACAGCGACGATGAGTCAGCGGACGACTCAGACGCCAGCGGGGAGGGGGCGCCGCCGCCCAAGAAGGCGCGGTGAGACTCCTTCCTTGCAGCGACACACTCCCCTGCAGTGACCTGTGACTGCCGGTCACCAGCTGCTCTGGCGCACTCCGGCTGTTGGGAGGACAGCGTGGCAGCCTGCTTGGCAGCGAGGCATCGAGGCTGGGCGCCAAACGCCAGCCTGGGAGCCTGCAGCGCATCTCCTGGCCCGCCCACGCAGGAAAGCGGCGCCCAAGTCTGCGCCCGCAAAGCAGCCGACGCCTGCCAGGAAGGCTCCGCTGCCGGTCAAGAAGACGCCGCCCAAGCCCTCGCCCAAGCCCAAGGTGTGCTGCCTGTCTGCCTGCCTGTCCCTGCCAGCCTGGCAAGAGTCAGCTCCAAAGTCGTTGGGGCAGAGGGTGCATCACAGCCGCCCAGCCCACCTGCCTGCATGACAGTGTGCCCCCCCCCCCCTGCCTGCGTCAGAGCAACAAAAGCCAGCTCTTTTCAAACGGCTCTTGGTTGCAGACAGAGCCACTCAAAGCACGCGCATCTGCCTCCAAACCACACGCCACTTCCGGCCCAGCCAGCCGCCGAGCCATGCTGCCGCAGGTGCCGCGCGCCAAGAAGGCTGCCAAGGAGGAGCTGCCGCCCGCCACTCTGGCGGCGATCAAGGCGGTGGACGCCGCCGCCGCCGCGCTGCCGCACATCGACGCGGACCCTGATCCTGACGCCCCGGCGCCGCAGACGACTGGAGCGGAGGTCGCGCCGCCGAATCCCGGCTCCAAGGCGCGCCCGCTCCCCGGCTCCCGGGCTCTGCTGCCGATCCATGGGCTGCCACTGCATTGCCAGGCTCACTGTCAATGTCAGGTGCCTGCATCAAGCAACAGCTCGATTCCAAGCCCAATCCCCACCGAATGGCGGTGGGCACTGCTACTGCCATTCCCATTGCATGCGCCAGTTGCCATGGCTTGCTTGTAGCCCCCCCCCTGCCATGCGTTGCAGCCCTCGCGGCAACCCAGGGCCGCTCGAGTCCAAGCCAGCGGCAGTGCCCGGCTCCGAGACTCCAGAGTCTCGCCTTCTGGCCCAGCCACCGACTGCCTGCCTGCCCCGCGGCGGCGTGCAGGAGATCCCGCGCGGCCACCCCGAGTGCCTGCTGGGCAAGACCTTTGTGATGACGGGCGTGCTGGACAGCATGTGGCGCAACGAGGCCGAGGACCTCATCAAGCGGCACTCGGGCCGAGTCACGAGCGCGATCAGCGGCAAGACCAGCTTCCTGCTGAAGGGCGCCAACGCGGGGCGCTCCAAGACGGCCGCGGTGAGGCCCACCTGCCCAGACCGGCGGGGGCGCGAGGGAGCCAGGCAGCTGCAGGGAACGGAGAGTGAGACGCGGAGTTATCGCTTTTGGGAGGAGAAAGATTCACCGTTCTCTCTTCCTTTCGGTGGTGTGGGCTGGCCGGCAGCGCTCGTTGCCCCTCCCCGGCTCATTCGCACCCAGCAGCTGCCCCTCCCACAGCTCCCATGCGCCGCGCTGCGCGGCTGCCTGGTGTCCGCCCCTCCCATCCTTCGCATTGCCATCATCACCGCACCCCGAAAGCACCCCGGACTCGTGCACGAGCCAGGCGAGGGCTGCAGGGGTGCGCCTGTGCCGCCGCGCCGCAGGCCAAAGCCAAGGGGACCAAGGTCATCGACGAGGACGGCCTGCTGGCGCTGGTGCGGGCCGCGCCAGAGCCGGAGCAGCCTGCCGGTCAGCAGCAGCAGCAGCAGCAGCCGGCGCCGCCCGGCGCGGCGGCGCGGGCGGCGGCGGGCCCGACGGCGGAGCTCAACCGGATGCCGGCCTCCGGGAGCGGCGCTGGCACGAGTGCGGCTCTTTGGGCATTGGGAGTCACTCATTGTGCAGCTTGTAGAGTGGGCTCACCCCACTCCTTCCTGGGCTTGGATGAATCTGGACACTGCAGGGGCTGCGGTGGCAGCGCATGTCCCTCTGGCACCTCGTAGTCAGCAGCCTGGGCGCGAGCAGCTGCCATGCAGCTGGGCAAGCACCAGGGCTGCCGACTCGCTCTGGAAGGCCTCCTGCAGCAGCAGCCTGAGACTCATCACCAGGGTCACGCCGGGGGCAGGCGGCTCGCGGCAGCTGCGCGGCGGCGGCGGCGGCGGCGGCCAGCTGTGGGTGGAGAAGTACCGGCCCGACCGCATCGAGGACCTGGTGGGCAACGGTGGCGCTGTCAAGACGCTGCACGACTGGCTGCGAGACTGGTGCCCCCCCCCCCCCCC
>BHFV01000430.1:0-25306 GCA_003568905.1 Trebouxiophyceae sp. KSI-1
CCCCCCCCCCCCCCTCCTCTGAGCTGCGGCAGCGGCGCCTGCGAGCAGGTGGCTACAGGGGCGCCCGAGCTGGGCTCGCAGGGCTACATATACAACACGAAGCAGTGCACAACGGCCGACAGCCAGCGCGACCCCTTTGAGCTCTGGTGCGGCTCCGCGCCGGCCAGCAGCGGGCCAGGGAGCGGGCGCCTCGCTCCGCCGCTGCAGAAAGTAGAAAACCGGTCGCGACGCGCGGCCGCAGGGCCTGCTGGGACAGCTTTGTGGACCAGGCCGTGCCGGTCGTGGCCTACTACGCCCAGGCCTTCGAGCTCGGCAGCACGCCCGTGCCCGTCAGCAGCGCGGTCGGCGTCGGCAGGAACCGCACGGCGCACATCACGGGGCTGGACATGCAGGCGCGCCGCACTCTCCCCCCCCCTCACTGGCGGCTGGCAAGGGGCTGGCCGTTGCCTGACCGTTGCCTGGCGGGCCACTGGGGCCGGCAAAGCTGCCTGGCCTGCCATCGGCTGGCATGGCTGCCTGGGAGCAAGGAACGGACGGGCCAGGGAAGGACTCGTCCCTCCTGCCATTCCAGAGACAAGCCGGACCAGCGGTTCTCCGCGAAAAAAATGCCGCGCCGCCCTCCGCCAGAAGCGTGGCGTCGCCCATTTTTGCGTCTCCCCTCCCCGGGGCGGGGCTTTTGCCTGTTGCCTCGCGCTCTCAGCCTCGCACCTGGCATCTGTGGTGCCTGGCTTGGTCACGCTGCCGCAGCGCCTTGACCCCAAAACGCCCGCGACGGCCCCGCCGCCGTCCGACACACCGCTGCCCGCCGCGCAGGTCGGCAGCCGGTACTATGTCCAGGTGACTGCCACCAATGCGGCCGGCATCAACGGCAGCGACGCAGGCCCGGCCGTCCGCATCCTCGAGGGCGGCCGCGGCCTGTCGACCGTTGGCACCACCTTTGTCGTCGCCAGCGGCATCATCGTCCTCTTCGTCGTCCTCTACCTCAGCGCCTACCTCTTCTTCCGCCGCAGGCCCGCCGCCGCCGCCGCCGCCGCAAAACCCTAAACCCTAATTTCGCGCGGCGCGACGCGCCGCGCGCCGGCGTCCCGCGTCGCGAGGCAGTCGGGCGAGGTTTTCATTCGCATCGAGCCAACTATATGCCTAACAGACAACCTGTCTTTGCGGGCGGGCGGGCGCCGGCTTGCCCCGCCGCCCGAAAGCGAGCGCTCAGGAGGACTGACACGCGGGCGGCCTCTCCCGGGGGCAGGTACAACTCGCGGGTGGCGCAGCGGCAGCAGGAGCGCGAGAAGACCAAGGTGATGAAGAGCCTGATGTACGGCCTGGTGGCGGCCGGCGGCGAGGGGCGCGACCCGGCGGACCAGCTGCGCAACGCGCGCAGCCTCGCCTTTGTGATCACCGACCTGCAGTCGAGCACCGCGCAGGCGGCCGCCTCGCCGCACGCCTTCCTCAAGGTGCAGGAGATCCACGACACGGTGCGCGCGCCCCCTTTCCGTTTCCCAGCTCCCTCCCCCCGCCTCCGCCGCGCCTGCTGCCAGAAGGCGGGTGCACTGGAGCGCTCGCGCATGACCGGTCCAGAAGACCGGCTCGGCGACGGGACCTGCGAGCTCTCCTGGTTGAGGTATGGAGCTAACTCGACGCTATGTGAGGACCAGACGCATCGTTGCAAAGGGGAATGGGCGTTCCCACGGCGAAAGGGGGCAGCCTCACGAATCACCCGCACCAGCAAGGCCGTAAGGGCGCCGCTGTGCGGTCGAGAGCCCCCTGCGCTGTCCTCGCGCCCTCACGCGCAGCGCAGCCGCCGGCCAGTGACAGACTAAGAGCGCGTCTGCCCGCAGCATGTAACCCCCGCCGTAACCGCGCCGCAGGTCATCCGGGAGGGCATCGCCAAGCACGGCGGCTACGAGATCAACACGGAGGGCGACGCGTTCCACATCGCCTTCTCGACCGCCGCCGCCGGGCTGCTGTTCTGCGTGGAGACGCAGTACCGCCTGCTGGACACCGCCTGGCCGCGCGAGGTGCTGCGGCTGCCGGCCTGCGGCGAGGCGCGCGGCCGCGACGGCGAGCTCGTCTTCCGCGGGCCGCGCGTGCGCATGGGCCTGCACTGGGCCGCGGAGGGCACCGTCGCGCACAGGCACACATTCTCCCTGCCGCCCCGAGCAGCGCGGTCGGCCTCAGTCTCCGAGACTCGCGTTCCTCGGCTCTTCCTCTCTTGCAACGGCGGCGGCGGCTGCTCGGCCGCAGCGCACACCTGTCGCTCGCCCTGCCTGCTGCCGCGCCCGCAGCCTGGAGGTGCAGAGTGTCCGCCGCTCAGCCTCCACCTGTCCCACCGCCGCCGCTTCTGCTCCCGCCGCCAGCCGCATTCGACGCGTCACGTCGCGCTGTTTGTCATACCGCTCGCTCCGCAGACCCCTGCCCTATCTCGCGGCACGCACCGAGGCCGCCGCTGCCACCGCCGCAGGCTGCACCTGCTGACCAAGCACCGCGTCTTCAGCGGCCCGGGCTTCCAGGTCGCATGCGAGGTCGGGGACGCCGCGAACGGGGGGCAGGTGCTGCTGACGCACGATGCCTGGCTGCGGCTGCTGCCGGACATGGCGGCCGCCGGCTTCCCCACCATCAAGCAGATCGGCCTCTTCCGGCTGCAGTCCTGGCCGCAGCCGGTCTGGCTGTACGAGGCACAGCCCCCCTTGCCTCCCCCCCCCACGCTTGCAGGCCGCAGAGGCGGGCGCTAGCGATGCGAACAGTCTGCGCCAGTCGGCAGCACGTGCAGGACAGCGAGGGGCTGCCTGTAGCAGACATGCCTAGGCGCCTGCTGAGTAGCTTGCTCGAGTAGCAAGCCAGCTCAGAAGCTTGCTCAGCAGCTATGCGTGACTGGCTTGCGGCTGACCCAGCGCGAGGGGCGGCGGCGCTGAGCCGGGGCGCGCTGCCACCGCGTGCAGTGCTCGCAGCTGCTCGGCCGGCCGCTGCACCGCACGCACAAGGAGCTGCGCAAGGTGGAGATGCTGGAGACCGGCTGGGGGCTGAACATCGTGCCGCCGCCCGAGCCGCTCGAAGGCGGGGTGCGCGGCCTCGCATTCCCCGTTTCTGGGGGGAAGTCGCTTTGGAGTGGGCGTGCAACGGCGGCTGCGCTGCCGGACGAAGAAAGCAGCCGCGCTCTGTCTCGCCACCAGCCTCGCAGCCCTCCTTGCTGTCAGACGAGTAGGCCTGAACCATCCGCTGCTCAGCTCGCCCACCGCTGCGCCGCTCGCCGCTGCAGGTGCTCACATTTGTTGCGATGCGGCTGGACCCCTGGAGCCCGCCGCCGCCCGGCCGCGGGGGCGCGCCGTCGCGGCGGGAGGAGGGCGGCAGCATCCGCTCGACCATCACGACCGTCATCGGCGGCTCGCCGTCCGCGCCGGGCGACGTCGCGCCCGCGTTGTCGCGCAAGCTCTTCGAGGCGCTCGCGACGGCGGCCATGCAGTTCCGCGGCTACATCCACCTCGTCAGGGACGCGCAGGTGGGCCGCCGCTTCCGGCGCAGCCGCTGCCGCAGAGACGGGCCTGGCGCGGCGCACGCAGCACACGCCGCCTGCGTCGCGCGCTTCTCTGCCGGGGGACTGGGCGCAGCAGTGCATGCTTGCGACGGCAGGCCCTCGTAGCAGAAGCACGCAGTGCAGCTCAAACGGCGCACGCCCCCCCCCCCCCCCCCCCCCCCCCCCCCCCCCCCCCCCCACCCCCCCCCCCCCCCCCCCCCCACTGGTTCCCAGCCTCCGCGCGCGCACGCCCCCCTCTGCAGGGCGTCTTTGGCGCCGCCTTCAACGACACGCTGGACGCCGTCCGCTTTGCGCACGCGGCCCAGGCCCGCCTGCTGTACACGGCCTGGCCGGCCGCCGGGCGCGACCCGCACTGCGGCCCCGTCGAGTTCACGCCCGACGGGCGGCTGCTCTTCTACGGGCCGCGCGTCGCGATGGCCGTCCACGAGACGTCCGACTTTGAGTGCGGCCGCCGCCTGCCCGCCCCTCGCTCCCCCTTCCCTGCCTTCCCATCCGCCTGCGGCAGCGCTGGGCTGGGCAGCGCGGCTCAGTCTCGGCTCTCCCCTCTGCACTCGCAGCTCGCCTGCTCAGATCCTGTCCGACCGGAGCAGGTGCTGCCGAGCTGTGCCTGCTTGCTTACTGATGAGGCACAGAGCAGCGCAGCAGGCTTCAGTCAGGAGGCCGAGGTTTGCGGAAGGCTGCCGTTGCGGCTGGGAGGCAGCATGGCCTCCTTTGCAGCTCGAGGGCAGCCGAGCCGCGAGCCCAGATCCTGTCCACCCACAGCAGTAGCAGCAGCAGCTGCTGTGGGTCGCAGCCCTTCCTCCAAAAACTCTGCCCGCTGGCCCCTGAATAGCCCCCGGCCGCTGCCGCTGCAGGTCCGAGCACGTGGCGCTGCCTTCAGCCGGCCAGCGCGAATCGGACGTCCACTTTTTCGGGCCAGGGGTCGAGCTGGCGCACGCGCTGGCCCGAGCTGCCCACGGCGGCCAGGTCGTGCTGTCGGAGACCGCCTGGGCTTCCAGCCAGGACCAGCTGCCTGGCTCTTCGCAGGCGCGGCGCCCTTCACCGCGGCCAATTGCCGGCAGCCGCTACCTCCCAGACAGCCGCAGACTCCGTTTCCAGCCCCATGACCCTGCCAGGCT
The DNA here is from genome assembly GCA_003568905.1 of Trebouxiophyceae sp. KSI-1. Taxonomy (NCBI): domain Eukaryota; kingdom Viridiplantae; phylum Chlorophyta; class Trebouxiophyceae; species Trebouxiophyceae sp. KSI-1. The sequence goes on from BHFV01000430.1 coordinate 4,648, forward strand.
GTCCCTGCTCACCCTCGCTGCTGCTGCTGCTGCTGCTGCAGGTGATCAGCCTGGGCACGCACGTGGTCGACGCCAGCCTGGGCGGCCCCATGCTGCTGATGGAGGTCATGCCGGCCGTGCTGTCCCGCCGCTCCTTCCCGCCGCCCGCCACCCAGGAGGCGATCGAGCCGGGCTACCGGGACTCCCCCAATCCGTCGCGCAACATGGCACTCGTCTTCACCAAGGCACGCGCCTCTGCAGGCAGCCGGCGACGCGCGGGGTTTTGAACCGCGAGCGCCGCGGACGCGCGGGGCCCCCGCGCCGCCGCGAAGCTCCCGGTCTCCGGGCCCGCGCAAATTGCCTTGCGCTTGTCGCGCGCTCCCTGCCACGAGCTCGCGCGCTCTAGCGCCGACGCGCGCCCCTCCGCGCCGCCGCAGGTCAGCCGGCCGGCCGAGGTGCTGGCGGCGGAGCAGGCGCGCGGCCGCATCAGCGACGGCGACATCGTCCGCGCGCTCACCGCGTACAACGTGGCCGTCGGCAAGGTCAGCCGCCTGGTGCGCCAGCTGCTGAGCGAGTACGACGGGTACGAGTGCAAGGAGCCGGAGCCGGGCAAGTTCACGCTCGCCTTCCAGTGCGCTCCCCGCCCCCCTTTGCCGCCTGCCGCCGGAGGGGAGATCAGCGAGAGCTGCTTTGCGGGACGGCCGAGCGAGCACAGCAGCCGCAACAGCAGGGCTGGCAGAGAACCGAGGCGCGGCAGCGCGCCGGCCGTCAGGCGAGGCCTCGCAGACGACCTGGGTGTCTCTGTGCCTGCCCCCTGAGGACCTGCGCGCGGCGCCGCCCGCAGCACGCTCGAGGCGGCCGTGCGCTGGGCGGCGGTGCTGCAGAAGGAGCTGCTGGAGGTGGCCTGGCCCGAGGCCATCCTGGCCTGGCCCGACTGCGCAGAGGTGTACGTCGGCGGCGGCGGCGGCGAGGGCGGCCCCGGCGGCGGCGGGCACCTGCTGTGGCGCGGCCTGCGCGTGCGCATCGGCATGGCCTGCGGCCGCCCGCAGTACCGCAAGCCGCTCAACACCGGTGCGGACTTGCCTACCTAAACAACCGCTCATGCAGGCAGCAACTGTGCAGGCAGGCTGGCCGGCCAGGCACGCGCAAGCAGCAGGCTGACGGTCTGCGAGCAGAGCATAGCCGCGACCGGCGTTGCAAGTCCTCGTGAGCCTCGTGCAGCAGGAACAGCGTGCATCAATCCTGGGCTCCTCTTCTGCCCCCCTGCAGCGCGGCGCTGAGCCACCGCCGCTGCCCCGGGTGTCCCCTGCAGGCCGCGCCGACTACTTTGGCAGCCTGCCCAACCTGGCCGCGCGCGTCGCCGCGCTGGCGCACCCCGGCCAGATCCTGGTGGAGGGCTCGAGCGGCTTTGCGGAGGAGGTGCGCTGGTACCCGGAGGACCACGTGGCGGTGCTGGGGCTGCCGGACACGCTCAGCCGCGCGCACGACGGCGAGGAGATCGAGCTGCAGCTGCTCGGCTTCTACCTGATCAAGGCGCGGATCATTCCGCATCGACCCTTGTCGCTGCTGCGGCAGGCTGGGTGCCGCGCTGATCTCGAAGCGTGCGCCGCCGCGCGGCGCGGACGCGACGCGGCGCGGCGCGGCGGCGGGAGCCTGACGGGGATCGTGCGCCGGCGCGCGCGCAGGACCTGGACGACCCGAAGCCGATTCTGCAGGCGAACCCGGTGTCGCTGGTCGCGCGCGAGTACGAGCCGCTCGCGGCCGCGATGCGCGTCGCGGTGCCCAAGCGGCACAAGAGCGGCAGCGCGCTGCACGGCAACCTGGTCGGCTCGTTCCTGTCGATGTCGAGCGAGAGCCAGCCGTCCGGCACGGGCCACTCCGGCGCGCTGTCCAGCATCGCGCGCGGCGGCTCGCGATTCTTCGGCGGCGTCGTGCGCGACCTGCCGCACCTGGTCCGCGGCCCCCCCGCCGCCGCCGGCGCTCCTCACGCAGCCGCTCGCGGCTCGCTGTCGCGCCAGCTCCTGGGCACTGCAGCGTCGCAGCTCCCGATGACCCCGCCGTCGCGCGCAGGCGGCCGGCCGGAAGAAGCACAGCAGGTCGCTGCCGCACGCAGCAGAGCAGCCGCGCAGGTCAGAGGACGAGTCGCAGCCCGAGCTCGAGTGCGCCGCCCCCCTCTGTGCCAGTCTGCGCCACAGGCGCCGTTCCAGCCCTCACCAAACCTGCATTCCGTCTGGCCGCCAGGTCCGGCGCGAATCGCTCGCCCTGGGGCTCCTTTGTGGAGACGCTGAACCAGCGCGTGGCGGCGGCATCCGCGGAGGCGCCGCTGCCGCTGACGCTCACCCGCTCGGCCGGCGCCGCACTCAGCGGCGGCGGCCCCGTGCTGTCGCGCGAGAGCAGCGGGGTGTGGTTTCCCCCCGGACCCATCCGGCCGATGCTGCCGCACTGGCAGCTTCCCGAGCCCTGGCCCCTGCGAGCTGCACGCTTACGATACATTGGCGGGGCGAACCCTCCGGGCGGGACAGTGCGCCCCGTGACTCGCGGGCGGTATGTCGCGGCGGCGAGCGCGTCTCTCTGTACGCGCAGGTGAGCGCCGCGCTGGGCACCGGCAACGGCTCGCTGGGCGCCGCGCGTCCGCCGCCGCTCACGCGCTCCCGCAGCCTCTCCAGCACCGCCTCCAGCGCGCACCACCCGCCAGGTGGGCCCTCCCAGCCTCGGCGATGATGCAGATTTTGCCTGCGCCACGCAAGGCGCAGGGCCGCAGCCGGCCAGGATGCATGCAGCAGCACACCCCCTCCAATCGAACCGTAACGCCCGCTGCTGGCGCATCAGTAGTGGCTCAGGCGCCGTCCCGCGTGCTGCCTTGCAGAGCCGCCCGACGCGGCGCCACACGACGCGTCGCCGAGCTCCGACGGCCACACGCCTGGCAGCCACCAGCGCTCCAACAGCCTGCCAGGGCGCGACTGGTGCGCTGCTGCCCATTTGCAGCGGCCCCACTCGCACCACCGCCCAGCTGCTGGCCGCGACCGCAGCTGCCTGGCATCCAGACTGGCTGGCGCCGCGCAGCGTTGCCGACGGCTCTGCAGCCGAGGCGGGGGCTGCAGCGCCTCCTTGCCGGTTGGTGCCGCTGAGGCAGCGAGCGCGGTCCTGTTGCAGGCACAGGCAGCTGCAGGAGGTGGAGATGGCGCCGTCAGCCTTTCACGACATGCCAACGCTCGCCTCGAGCCCCTCGGCGCTCGCGCAGCAGTCGGCAGCCGTGCGCCGCCCCCTCTGGCCCCTCCATGGGCAGCGCAGGCAGTGCGCACGGCACCATCGAGCTGCTCTGTCCAGCTGCGGGCACACAACGGCTGCAAGGCGGAGCCCTGCGCGCCTGCCAGCCTGCCGGGCGCGCTTCTTGAGTGAGCCGCCCGCAACCGTCCGTGCAGGCGCTCGAGTTGCAGCCCGCGCCCAGCGGCTTTGCGGAGCAGCTGGCGCAGACGTTCGTGACCGCCAGCCTGTCGTGGCCGCCCGGCGCGCCGCCCCCGCCCGGGGCGGCCGCCGAGCCGCCGCGCGCACAGCTGCGCCGCTCACCCACGCCGCGCAGCCTGGCCTCCGAACAGGTGGCCCTGCCGGCGCGCAGCAGCCCGCCGGCGTCGGTGCTCTCGCCAGAGTCACTGGACGGCGCCGCCAGCAGGCACGCATGCCAGCCTGCCGACACATGGCGGGGGCAATCAGACAGCCTGAGCTTTGCTGCGGGAGGGGGCCTGGGAAGCAGGGCACCACTGCAGAGGCCTGGGCGGGCAGCGGGACTGACGCAAGCTGCCGGCGGCTGCCCTGCAGCTTCGAGCTGGACCGCAGCGGAGCCGCCGCCGCCGACAGCTCGCTGGCGGCCAGCGAGGCGGGCACGCCGCGGGAAATCGCCCCGCGCACGGCGCTGCAGCTCGCGCGCGCCGGCCGCGCCCCGCCGGGTGCGACCCACCCCCATCCCATCCTCCGCAGCCATGATGTGGCACTGCCGCCATCGGAGCGGGGCTGGTCGGCGGGGCTGGTCGGCGGCCTTGCAGCTGCGCTGCCGGGCTGTGTGTTTGCGAGGTCCCTGGGGCGGGCAGCCGGTGCTGCGCTGAGCGGCCGGCGTTGCTGGCGGCCCCGCAGGCGTGCTGCCTGGCGGGCGGGAGAGCCCGGACGCCAGCGGCGGCGAGGACGGGCCGCGCGGGGCGGAGCGCTCCAGCCACAGCGACCACAGCCTGGGCGGCCGCGCGCCGTCGGGCTCCGAGCTCGCCGCCCGCTCGCTGTCAAGCTCCTCGCAGCGCGTCTCGCGGTTCACCGCCCGGCGCAACGCGGTGCGGCGCCGGCCGTCGGGGGCTGCTCACGCTGCTTGGCACGCCGCTGCAGGGCTGACATGCAGGCACCGGGCTCTGCCGCCGGCAGCGCCCAAACGAGTCCCTGGCGCAGCCGGCGGCACGCCAAAGAGCTGCCAAAACGGGCTGTCTGGCATGCTGAGCCCGGGCCGCAGCTTGCGCCGGTGGCAGGCACAGCTCGAGTGCGAGTGCAGTTGTGAGTAACGCGACTCGCGGGTGCTGACGTGGCCGGATGCGACTCGCACAGGTGCTGGACGTGGCGCACCGGCGCCAGGTGGCGCAGGAGGGCCTGGCCGACGGCGGGCCCGGCGCGCGCAGCGGCCCCTCTCCGCGCAACTGGAGCTTCACGGCCGAGAGCAGCCCCCAGGAGTTTGCGCCCGTGCCGGAGGAGGCCGCGGCGGAGCAGGGGCAGGACTAGGCGCGCCAGCAGCAGCAGCGGCTGCTGCTGCTTGTTCCCGCAGCACTTGCGCGACTTGACTTTTGACAGCTGGTTGCGGCGAGCGAAGGACCGCCAAGCCGTTTTGCGTGCGTTGCCTGGCGTCATTCGTCCGCGTTTGCTCCCCCATTTCATTTGTTTGCAGCAGACCAGGCAGAGAACAGCGGAATGCAGGGCGACCGGTGCGCCGCTAGCGCCCCCGCGCCGCGGCCCTGCGTGCCTTGCCGGGGCGCTGCGCGCCCTTCTTGCCGCGCCCCCTGCCGCCGCGGCCGCCGCCGCCGCCCCCGCGGTAGCTGTCCATGTCGGCGGCGGAGGAGGCGTCGTTCTGCTTGCCCAGCCGCTTGCGGCCGCCAAAGCCAAAGTGCGCGTTCTTGGCTTGGCGCCGCTTGGAGATGCGCTTGTCGCCTGTGAGCCACATGCGCGCACACGATGTTCAGGAGAGAGGGCATGAAAGCACACAGCATTCCTGCTATTGGTTGGGCCTCGGCTGCGCGCCTGCTTTGATGCGCTGGCCGGTGTCCTTGGGGTTGCGCCGCCCCATGCTCGCGAGCTGCTCGTCCACGTCCAGCTCGCCGGCAAAGCCCTGCCGCTGCCGCTGCTTGCGCAGCTTGTCGACCTGCGTGATGCTCTGCTTGCGCGCCTGCGCCTTCTCCTTGAGCCGCTCCGCCTGCAGCTCCTTGGCCGCCTTCTTCGCTTCCCGCTGTTTCCGCCTGCGCTCGCGTGCCCAGGGTTTAGAGCAGCGCATCAAAGAGCGGCGGCGGCGCGGCGGCGGTGGGCGCATGCCGCACCGCTCCTCCGCCTCGTCGATCTTCTTCTGCTCGAACATGAGCTGCTGCTTGACGCGCGCCATGTGCGCGTCGCTCTTCACCATTTCCGCGTAATAATCTGCTGGCCGCACCCATGGCACGCCCGCATCCTCCAGTTCCTTCACCGCGCCGCGCATGCCGGCCAGCGCCTGCGCAGGACCGCATACTATTAGGCGAGAACAGTTGCGGGCACAGCGGAGCACCCACCAGGCCGGTGCGCGCCCCGACCTGGCTGTAAAAGTACAGCTCGCGCTGCAGGTCGTCGTCGATGTCGCGTATCGTCTCCTCGGGCTCGCATGTCGTCGCCTGCGTGTCCACAAAGCTGGTGCCCTCCCACGCTATGTCTTCCAGCTTCTCGTGCAACTCGTCCGCCTTGTAGATGTCCTTGGCGCCCGGCCCGCTGCGTGCACCCGCCTCCTCGCCCTCCACCTGCCACCGCAGACGGATCTGCTCAGCATCAAGCAGGCACAGCGAGCGTGCACGCCCCAGAGAGCGCGCAGGCGAAGCAGACAAGCGTGTCGGAGGGGTGGCGGCCGCACATCCGACTCGTCCTCGTCCAGCTCCTCGTCCAGCTCCTCCTCCAGCTCCTCCTCGGGCTCCAGGCCCAGCTCCGAATCGCTGTCGTCCATGCCGACCGCGTATGTCGAGTTTTCTGTCGCAATCGCGCCTGTTGTGAACAACCCTCTCCACAACAGGCCATTCCCGCGTTCGTTGCGACAGTGTCACCCACGCATCAGCAGCAGAAGCCAACCTAGCCACCAGGACGTCCAGATGAGCAGCCTTTGATCGCCAGCCCATCCGAAGCTCCTGGCAGGTTGATCATCAGCTGAGCATCGAGCTGGACTTGAGGGACTAGCAGGCGCCAGGGCGGGGCGGCCCGGCGGGCGCAGGCGCCATGGCGCGCCGGTATGATAGCCGGACGACGATTTTCAGCCCAGAGGGCCGGCTCTACCAGGTCGAGTACGCGATGGAGGCGATCTCCAACGCTGGCGCGGCCATCGGGGTGCTGGCCAAGGACGGCGTGGTCATCGCTGCGGAAAAGAAGATCACGTCCAAGGTCCGTCGCCTGGGCGCCCTGCAGCGCTGGGACGGCGCTTGCATTGATAGTGGAGCCCTCTGGAAAGCCTGGGCATCACGCGCCGCAGCGTCTGCTGTCCTGCAGCTGCTGGACACCAACGCCGTCGGCGTGCGGCGAGAGAAGATGTACAAGCTGGACGACCACATCGCCTGCGCGGTCGCCGGCCTGACAGGCGCGGCAGCTGCAGTGCAGCATGAGCCTGCAGCCTTGAGCACGGCGACAGGCTGACACAGGTTTCTTGCGTGCGCAGCTGACGCCAACATCCTGATCAACACCTGCCGCCTGGCGGCGCAGCGCTACCGGCTGACCTACCAGGAGCCGATGCCGGTCGAGCAGCTCGTGCGCCAGCTGTGCGACAACAAGCAGGTGCCGCGCCAGGCCTCGTGGTGCGGGAGCCACCGGCCGGCCATGCCTGGCGCCGAGCTGACTCTGGGCCCCCCGGGCGGCTGCAGGGCTACACGCAGTACGGCGGCCTGCGGCCCTTTGGCGTCTCGCTGCTCTACGCCGGATGGCGAGCCACCCTCCTCACTGTCAGAGCGGCAGTCTCTGCCTCGCGCTGCACGTTTCCGGACGGCCGTGCTGCCACGCTGGCTTTCTGCAGCCACGCGGCCTGGAGCACAGAGGGCCTCCCCTATGTCTGACGCGAGCCGGTGCAGGGACGACTTGCGCGGCTACCAGCTGTACCAGAGCGACCCGAGCGGCAACTACGGCGGCTGGAAGGCGACGGCGATCGGCGCCAACCACCAGGGCGCGCAGAACCTGCTGAAGCAGGAGTACAAGGAGGGGCTGTCGCTGCAGGAGGCGACGCAGCTGGTCATGAAGGCGCGAGCGCCGTTGCCCTGCCTCCCTCCTCGGCGGCCTGCTGCGGGCTGCGAGGCCTGAGAATTGCGTGCGGTTTGGGCGGCAGGTGCTCAGCAAAACACTGGACAGCACGGCGCTGACGCACGACAAGGTGGAGCTGGCGACGGTGGTGCACGACCCTGAGGCGGACGTGGTAAGTGGCCTCACAGCAGACATCGCACGGGTGCTGGCGAGGGGTGCCCGGACATCCGCCAAAGAGGGCGGCGGGTGCAGGTGCTGTACCACGTGTACGACGAGGCCGAGCTGAAGCCGCTGCTGGACCGCGCGAACGCCGTCGTGGCGGAGGAGAAGGAGCAGGCCTAGGTCCTGTTCGAGTGCTTGTTGCAAAGCCCTCCCGTGTGGTTGGCACACGTCTGCGACACTGTTTCGAGCGTCAAACGGCCACGGACTCCGATTGCTCGCCACTAGCAGCACAGACACGATCCGTCCGCCGGCTGCGCGGCTCCAGATCCGCAAGCCTCGCGCCAGGCGCCACGCGATTTGCTAACGCAGTTTTGGGGGAGCGGCCTGCGGCGACCGCGTCCCATGGACGGCCTGCTGCCTAGCAGCAGTCGCACAGCACCCACCTGCTGCAGCCACCCACCGCCGGTGCCGGCCGCAGTGCAGCGCAGAGTCACCGGGGGCAGGTGAGCGCGTCCCCGCCAGGCCTCCTGGCGTGTCTGGTGGGATCTGCTTCACTTACATTCAGCTGGTCGTTGACTTGTACAGCCGCGTTGCTGCGGCATCTCGGCCGGAAACTCGCGCCGAAATGCATCTTAAGGCGTGCCGGCGCGACACCGCGTCCAGGCGGGCTCACGGCTCGGCGGCTCGCCCGTGTGGCTCGATTGTGATTTGATGCCGCATCCCTTGCCGGAATGCAGGGCGAGCGCACAGACATGCAGGGCGGCCACCGGCCACTCGCCGGCAGTGGTGCCTCCCGAGCTGGAGCGCAGCCAGCGAGCGGCGCCGTGGCCGCCTGCCGGCAGCAGCTCAGCGGGCGGTCAGCCGCCGCCCCTGGCAGCGCAGCAGGAAGAGAAGGTGGGCGTGCTGCTGCTGAATCTCGGCGGCCCGGAGACGCTGGATGATGTGCAGCCGTTCCTGTTCAACCTGTTCAATGACGACAGCATCATCCGGCTGCCCGCCCAAGGTACGCTCCTGGGGGACTGGAGCACTGTTTGTGGCCGTTTGCCCGGCCGACTGCTGCAAACATAAGCTGAGCTCGGCACGCCGGCGTCGCGCAGTCAAGTGGTTGCAGCCGCTGGTGGCCACCGTCATCTCGACGCTGCGCGCGCCGAAGAGCGCGGAGGGGTACAAGAGCATCGGCGGCGGCTCGCCGCTGCGGCGCATCACGGAGGACCAGGCGCGTGCGCTGGCGGACTCGCTGCAGGCCAGGGGGCTGGCCGCGCACGTGTACGTCGGCATGCGCTACTGGAAGCCGTTCACCGAGGAGGCCATCGAGCAGGTGCGGCCTCCTCTGGCTGCGCTGTGGCTGCGCTGTGGCTGCCAGGCCGGCTGGCTGGCTGCGAAAGAGGGCCTGCCCCACAGGGGCCGGTTGCAGTGACGCCTCAGCTGCTGCAGCAGGGACGCAGAGGAGCAGGCCAGGGCGCCGCACGGATCCGCAGGGAGCGCAGGCGGCTGATATGAGCCGGCCGGCCGGTTTGCAGATCAAGGCGGACGGCATCACGCGGCTGGTGGTGCTGCCGCTGTACCCGCAGTTCTCCATCTCCACCTCAGCCTCCAGCCTGCGCCTCTTCGAGTCCATGCTGCAGCGCGACCCGCAGCTGCAGGTCGCCCTCCGCTCAGGCTGCACCCTCAGCAAGCCTCGAACCACTAGAACGGGGCTTCGGGCTGCTGTGGCCTTCTCCTGCCATCAGCCTGGCAGCATCGCCTGCCTGCAGTCCTACCGGTAGATCAGCGGCATGTTTCGAATTTCAACAATTTGAATTTCAAATTTTTGAATTTTCCCGCCCGCTGCAGGGCCTGAAGCACACGGTGATCGCGTCGTGGTACTGGCGGGAGGGCTACCTGAGCGCGATGGCAGACCTGATCGAGGCCGAGCTGGCCAAGTTTGCGGCGCCTGACGAGGTCGAGATCTTCTTCTCTGCGCACGGCGTGCCGACGTCCTACGTCGAGGAGTTTGGCGACCCGTACAAGGAGGAGATGGAGCAGTGCGTCGACATGGTCATGGACCGGCTGCGGCGGCGGCGGCGGACCAACCGCCACACGCTCGCCTACCAGTCGCGCGTCGGCCCGGTGCGGCCCGGACATGCCTGCTATGAGGGGAAGGGGGGGGGGGGGGTGCGCATCCCTGTGTCTGTGGGCAAGGCGGAGCTGCTGCGCCTGTCGCCTGCGCTCCTCAGCTGCCACGCTCGTGCCGAGGCCAAGCTGCGAGCAGCGCCGACAGGGGTGAGCACGTTTATGAGCATGTGGGTACGTGGGGGAGGTGTGGAGCCCTGCCCACCTAGCCGCAGCGGGCTCCACACAGAGGTGGGAACTCGCGGCTTCCGCGCGGCTTCGCTGCCTGAGCGCGCGCCCGCCGGCCGGCCGCAGGTCGAGTGGCTCAAGCCGTACACGGACGACGCGATCCGGGAGCTGGGCGCGCGGGGAACGCGCGCGCTGCTGGCGGTGCCCATCTCCTTTGTGTCGGAGCACATCGAGACGCTGGAGGAGATCGACATGGAGTACCGGGAGCTCGCGCTCGAGAGCGGGGTGCGCGAGTGGGGTCGCGTGCCGGCGCTGGGCACCAACGAGACCTTCATCAACGACCTTGCGGACCTGGTGCTCGAGAAGCTGCCCAGCGCGCAGCCGCGCCCGGGCTATGTGACCGAGGCGCTCTCGCTCGGCCCGCCGACCGGTGCCCCCCCCCCCCTGCCGGGGCGTGCCGGCTAGAAGGGGGGCGGGCAGAATGGGAAGGGAGTGTCGGCCCTGGCCGGTTTGTGGCAGTCTGACTGGGTATGCCGCCTTTGCTGCGGGCGAACGGCAGGCCCCTTCTGGGCAGAGTGCCTTGCTCAAGGGCCTCCCGCTTCCGCGCCCCCTAGTGAGCAGGGTGCGGCGGCCGGAGGCAAGGCGTGGCAGGCCCCTCCGGAAGCGTTTTTTACACACGGCTCCTCCTCCTGTGCCCTCGGCGGTGTGGCTGCCGTTTCGGGTGGAGCCGGCCGAGAGGGGGAGGCGGCGCGTGTGCGTGGGTCATCAGCTCAGCTGAGTATAGCTGAGTACAACAGAGACAAATTGCGTACACGTAGCAACAAGGGGCTGGGCTAGCAGCGGGTGCTGAGCGCTGACTCAGCCCCCCTGGCCCCCGCGGTCGCAGGCTCGGTGGAAGAGCTGCTGGACGCGTACGACCGCGACCGCCGCGTGCTGCCGCCGCCGGTGCAGGTCTGGGAGTGGGGCTGGACCAAGTCGGCCGAAGTGCTGAACGGACGCATCGCGATGGCACGACCCCCGCTGGCCCTGGCCCCGCCTGCTCGAGGCGGCATGCAGTTTGCTGGAGGGGGAGGGGCTGACTCGGCCTGGCCTCAGCGCCCGCAAAGCCGAGAACACCGGCTTGCCAGCACGAGGCTGGCTGGGGGGCTGCAGACCTGCCTGCGCTCCTGGGCCCCCACTGCAAACTTGGGAAACAGTGGCTTGCCAGCGCGGCGCCGGCGGGGACCATGGGGTGCAGACTTGCCCTGGCCGCTGTCCCACTCCCTTGTCCCGGGGAACAGCAGCTTGACGACCAGCCGGGGCGACTTGCAGATCGCGGTGCTGGTCATGCTGGTGCTGGAGGCGGCCACCGGCCAGGGCGTGCTGTCCACCTGGCTCAAGCTGTGAGCCGGCACCACACTGTACAATCAGACCCAGGAACCGGCGGCCCGCTCGCGGCCCGCCGGCTTTTTGCGCGGGCCACGGATACGGCCGTACTCACACACAACAGGGCGGGAGGGGGACAACAGCCGGGCTCGCCTGGCGCTGCGTTTCGCTGACGGTAGAAGAGTAGGCGGCGGCTGCGGCTGCGGCGTTGCGTGGCAGCGCGAATCGAAGAGGCAGGGGAGCGAGCGGAGGGGGCTGTCCTGCGCCTGCTGCCTTCGCGGCGGGGCGGCTGTCTGTGAGGCGCGATCGCTGTGCGAGGGAGAGCCGAGCATCGGCGAGACGCGTCTGACGCACGGTGTAACCTATTATCGAGCGAGTCTCTGCCTGCTCCAGCACACGACTGGCAGGCGGGAGCCTGCGAGAGGCATGTGGCCCCGTGCAGGCCTGCGTGTGCAGGGGGGCGCGGCTGCGTGTGACTGCGCTTTCGCGACTTCAGATTGTCTTCTCGGTGTTACTAATCGTGTCTGTCACCGGACCGGGTTCGCATGGGACAGGCATGCTGCGCCGCTATGCCGCGCTCGGCCTGGCCGCTCCATGCGGGTCCGCTGCCGCCGGGCGGTGCCCGGGGCTGCCCTACCTACAGCGAAAACCGGGCAACAAGGGGGGGGGGGGGGGGGGAGCGTGCGCCGCCAAAGGGGGCCTGCCCGCCCCCCAAAATTCTGCCCCGTGGGCGGGGTGCGCAGGCGGCTGCCTTAAAAATCCGGCCGCCTAGTTGTACTTGACGTCGCAGTTCTCGTCAAAGGGCACGTGCTTCTTGACGAGCGCGAGCAGCTCGTGGTAGTCGTTGACGGCGACAAAGACGCCGGCGTCGTGCATGCGCTGCATCGTCTGGCTGGTCAGGATGCCGACGACGGGGATGCCGGCCGCGATGCCGGCCGCCGTGCCTGCCATCACCGCAGGCCTTATGTCAGCCATAGCCAGGTGTATGACAGCCATGACAGCCTGCTGCTGCTGCTGTTTGAGACAGACCTGCCGGTGCCTCAACTCGATGGATGCATGAAAAGAGGGCAGTGGACCGAGGGGGCTCACCGGAGGGCGAGTCCTCGCAGATCAGCGCCTCGTCCTTCTGGATGCCAAACTTCTCGAGCGCCGCCAGGTAGGGGTCCGGGTGCGGCTTGGGCATCTTGCAGTCCTCGCCCAGGATGATCTCATCGAACCACTTGTCCATCCCGAGCGCGAGCAGCATCACACGCGCGTTTTCCTTGGGCGCGTTGGTCACGGCCGCCTTTTTCAGGCCGCGGCAGTCGATCCAGTGCATCCACTCGGTCAGGCCGGGCACACGCTTCAGGATCGACTCTGCGCGGCGCTCCAGGAGGTCAGTGCCTGGGCCAGGATCACAACGGGGGCAGAAGCCGGCAGCGCCGCCGCAGGGGGTACGACGCACGTGAGTATTCGCGGAAGAGCGCCTCCTTCTCGTCGGAGAACTTGTCGCGGTCCTCCTGCGACCAGTCGGGCCACAGGAACTTGCTGAGCAGGATGTTGTGGCCGCCCGAGATGTGCTCGTCGAAGAACTCGCGCGTGATGGGCTCGCCGCCGTTGTACTTGTACTTGACCAGGATGTCCTGGAACCTGCGCGGGGCGATGAAGAACTGCGGCTGAGCTCGCGCGCGGCGACAGTGATCGGCGAAATCGACGACAGGCGCGGAAAGGGGCGTACGCCTTAAAGTGCAGCGGGTCCGAGTCTGTCAGCGTGCCGTCGACATCGAAGAGGACGGCTGCGCGGCGCGCAGGCGGCGGAGGTCAGCTCACGGCGCGGCTTTGCGAAGCGCATGCGAATAATTTGAATTGACGGGCGCGATCGGGTGGGCACCACGCCGTTCCTGCAGGACAAGCAGCTCATGGGGCTATGAGCTCACCCTTCAGGTTCGGCAGGTCGGGGATGTCCTTCTTCGGGTTGAGCGCCATGGGGTCGAGCTTGGCCTTTGCGATCTCCTCCTCCGCGATCTGCTCCTCTGCAGACGCGTGCGGGCCGCGGCTGAGCGGAATGCAATTGTGTCTCTAAAAGCAAGAAGCACTGTCCGCATCCCGGCGCGCAAACATGGACCACTCGTTCCGGGTGTTTCGGCCAGGCGCGCTGGCGGCCAGGCCGTGCAACGGACAGTGGCACACAGCCGGTATGAGTTTGGGCCGCGAATTGCACGGGTTCCCGGGACGGCGATAGCGGCCGCATGTTCCGTCAGGGGGTGGAGGCGCACCAGTGGCCGCAGCCGCTACCGCCTGGCGCTTGCTGACCTGCGCCGCGACTGCAGGGCACCAGAAACGTCGAGCGCTGAGCGACCGGCATTGTTAAAGCGGGCCGGGGAGGTGACGGAGTTGCCGATAGCCGACATGCGCACCTCTCCGGCTCGGCGCCTGCGGGCGGGCGGCCGGGCGGCCGGAGGTGGAGGCGGGGACGAGCGCGGCGGACCGTGTCGGCAGCTGCGCGATCTGCATGATGCACAGTTGATGTTGTGAATGGCGGATGAGGGGCGAGCAAGGCCTGTGCTGCTCGCCAGTCTGGAGCGCTGTCGGAGGCCGCCGCACCGTCCAATTTCTGTTTCCAGTGAACACAAGTTCCATCTCCTCCCTGGCACTGGCATTTCACCAGCAGTCATGGCGGCTCCCGAGGTCGAGCGGAGCAGCGAACTGCCGACGATGGTGCGGCTGGGGAGCGGCGCGCTTCGCGTGGCGAGGTGCGTGCTTCTGCGGCCTCCTAGCTCAGTGCCCGATCAGCAAGCCATCGCGCCCGAATGCCGCGTATCGGGGGCCGATCGCGGCTGAGCGGCGCACACCAACATGGCGCGCGCGCGATTCGGCAGGGCGACTCGCACGCGGAGCAATGCGTCGAGCGGAGACATGGACTTGAAGCGCTACCACTCCCAGGAGCTGCAGCAGCAGGAGCGGGAGGGAGCGAAAACGCAGCTCCAGGGCGGTGCGCAGGCAAGTGATTGGGAACTTCACCTTCCCCTTTCCCCCGCCTCAACGTCGCCTGATCAGCCTAGCCTTGCGCACAATGCTCTCTGCGACGCACCACCAGACACGCTCGCCTGCTGCCAGTGCTCACCCCCGCTGCCCGCCGGCCGCAGGTCGTCTCGCAGCCGCTCTACGAGCTGAACAGCGGCCGCAAGATCCCCCTCATCGGCCTGGGCACCTTCAAGTCGGAGGACTCCGTCATGACGGAGGCAGTGTGCGCGGCGCTGCGCTGCGGCGTGCGGCACATCGACTGCGTGCGCCGCTGCCTGCTCAGGCCGTCCTCGCGGCTGTCCCGCCTCTGTGCTGCGCTGATTCCGGCCCGGGCCGCAGGCGGAGCACTACGGCAACGAGCCGGCCATCGGGCGCGCGCTGGCCACCGCCTTCAAGGCCGGCTTTGCGCGGCGGGAGGACGTCTGGATCACCTCCAAGCTCTGGCGCGTTCCTCCTCTCTGCTCGCATAGCTGCATCGGTGAGCGACCGCGCCTGCGGGGGGCGAGAGCCGCCCCCGCCCTGCTGCAGGAACACGGACCACGGCAAGGGGAAGGTGCGGACAGCCCTGCTCAAGTCGCTGAAGGATCTGCAGCTGGACTACCTCGACCTCTACCTGGCGCGCCTCCCTGCCCCCCCCCTCCTGGCCAGCCCCTCCCCCCTCGGGCGATTCCGTGGCCTGAAGCCGCCTGCCTCCGAGCCGTGCAGATCCACTGGCCGGTCACGGAGCCGCAGAAGCCGGGCGACGACATCGACCCGCCGCTCGCAGAGACGTGGGCCGCCATGGAGGAGCTCGTCGAGGAGGCGCGGCCCCTCCCCAGGGCCTCGCTTGGCCCGCCTGTCTGCTGGCCGGTCGGAGCGGGGTGAGGGCTCACGCCCCGGGTGGGGGGGGCCTCGCAGGGCCTGGTGAAGGACATCGGCGTGAGCAACACGAGCGTCAAGAAGCTGCAGCGGCTGCTGCAGACGGCGCGCATCCCTCCCGCCGTCAACCAGGCGCGCCCGCAGCCCCTCGCCTTTGCTTCGAAACTGCGCCTGCACGTCTGGGGGGGGCGCGCTGACAGGGAGGTAGCAGCGCCGGCCGGCTGTGGCAGAGCCGCCCTGCCTCGCTGCGCGCGGCCCATTCGTTTGGAAGGCGAGCCGGCGCCTGAGGGGGCTGCCCGCCGCCGGTTGTCCAGGTCGAGATCCACCCGCTGTGGCGCAACGACCGGCTGCGCGCCTTTTGCGAGGCGCAGCGCATCCACGTCTCCGCCTACTGCCCGCTCGGCACGCCGCACACCTCGGCCAAGGCGGTCATCCGCCGCGCGCAGTCGGCCTCCTCGGTGCGGTGTCCCCCCGACTGTCGCTCGCAGCGGGGGGGAAGGGGCTTCCGGAGACGCGCCGGGTCCAAGGTTTCTCGGGTTTGCTGCGGAGGATGGAACACTTACAAGAAGGGTGTATTTGGGTGCATTTTTGGTGGCCAGCCGGGAAGGGAGCGTGGTGACGGTGTGGGGGCGATCACCCTCCCCCTCTTGCAGAGGTCCCCGTGGGGCGGCCGGGCAGACGAGGCTGAGGCTGGGTGGCGGTCGCGGCTTGCGCTCGCAGCACCCGCTGGTGCGCGAGCTGGCCGGCAAGTACCAGAAGCACCCGCTGGCGCTGCTGCTGCGCTGGGGCATCCAGCGGGGCAACAGCGTGCTGGCCAAGTCGAGCAACCCGCACCACATCCGCGGCAACCTGGAGGGCTGCCTCGGCTGGCGCATCAGCGACGAGGACATGAGCCGGCTGAGCGGCATCGACTTCCAGCTGCGACTGGTGGACGGCATCCGCTTCCTGCGCCCCGAGGGGCCCTTCCGGCGCGCTCTCCCCCTCCGAGCCGCCGAGGCCCGAGCTGTGGTGCGCTGCGGGGCAGCGCCCAGGCCCCAGCAGGGCGCATGAAAGATCCCAAGGGGATGCAGTGCTTGCCAGTCGGCGTCAGGCTGGCGGGGAAGCCGCCACGCTTCCTCCTCTACACGCAGATCCAGGGGGGAGGGCTCTCTGCTGCGAAGGCAGCGATCTCTTTGAACACCGATGGCAGCATCAGTCGGGCGGAGAAGGCAGCCAGGGCCGGGCGGCTCGAATATACTTGGATGCTGGTGACACTGCCAGCCTGGCGAGTCTGGCACCCACGCCAGCCCGCTGCCCCCTGCGGCAGGACGATGGGCGACATGTGGGACGACAGCGAGACGGAGGAGTGCCGGCAGCGCTTCATCAACCGCATGTACAAGTTCCCGGCCAGCCCGAGCTTCCCGCTGGCCAGCGGCGCCGCCATGCCCGTGCTCGGCCTCGGCACCTGGAAGGACCAGCAGGTGTCCAACACCGTGCAGCGCGCGCTGCGCCGCGGCCTGCGGCGCGTCTTTCCCCTTCCCCCCTCCTGGCTCTCGGAGGCGGCCTCCTGCTGCGATTCGGGGGTCTGCACCGGGCATGCTCGCGCAGTGCGTTCCTGGCAGGCATGGGCATGCTCGTGCAGCGTCAGTAGAGAGGCAGCCACCTCCACGCCTGCTGTGCGGGGACTCGGCCAGGCATGTGCCTGCTCGCGGGGCGGCCCGCCGCTCCCTGCGCTGACCCCCCCGGCCCGCCCGCCGGCAGGCACATCGACTGCTCCAGCCAGCCGGACAACGAGGCCGAGATCGGCAAGGCGCTGGAGGAGATCTTCAGCGACTGGATCGTCAACCGGCCGGACGTCTTCCTGACGGCGCGGCTGCAGGCGACCGAGCCGGCGCGCTTCGAGGAGGCCGCGCGCGCCGCCCTCGGCCGGCTGCGCGTGCAGTCGCTCGACCTGCTGCTGCTGCCGACCGAGCACTTTGCCGGCGACGCGGCGCTGCAGGCGCGGCCCTCCCCTTCTGCCTGCGACCGATCCGAACGAGTGAGCACTGATGAAGAGGGACGCCGGCCTGCGCCGAGCTGCGGCGGGCGCCATGGGACGCCTCCTGATGAGGCATGGCGGCGGCGGGGGCGCAGGCGGCGTGGCGCGGCATGGAGGCGCTGGCGGAGGCGGGGCTGGCCAAGGCGATCGGGCTGGCCAACGCGACCATGGCGCAGCTGACCGCCATCCTGGGCGCCTGCAAGGTCAAGCCGGCCGTCAACTCGGTGGAGGCGCGCGCCCCCTCCCCCCTCCTCCTCTCGCGCGCCGCCGGGGATTTTCTGGAGCTTTTTGATGTGCGCGCAACGGGAGCCCGCCAGGGGACGATTGTTCCGTCCACGGGGACACTCCCTGCCTTCTGGGTGACGCACCTGCCTTTCCCCGCTCACAAGCCTCTAGCCTTTCCATGCACGCCCTCCCGGTTCGCCTGCATCACCCGCCGAGCCCGCCCGCCCGCACCCGCCTCCCGCAGGTGCAGCCGTACTGCCGCCAGGACCGCCTCATCGAGCTGTGCAAGCGCCAGGTGCCCCCGCCAGCCTCCCTGCCCCGATCCCCAAAGGCAAGCCGCGGCAGCCGCAAGTGCTCACCCTTGTGGGCCGCCGCCGACGGCAGGGCGTGCACGTGATGGCCTCCTCCTGGCCGGCGACCGCCTACATGCTGCACAAGAGCGAGGCGCCGCCGCTGCTGTCGGACCCCGTCGTGGTGGAGGCCGCGCGTGCGCTCGGCAAGCACCCCTCCCAAGTGCTCATCCGCTGGTGAGACATCGCTGCCCCCCCCCCCCCCCCTCCCTCCCCGCCCCGCACAGCCCTACCTGGTGCCGCAGTGGCTGACTGGCGGGCTGCCTGCGCCGCAGGGCCATCCAGCACGGCCACAGGCGCGCCTCTTTCCCACCCCATGCCGCCCAAACGTCTTGAGATCAAGGGATGAGGCTGACGGGTGCTCTGCGTCCGTGCAGCGTGTCGCCCAAAGCGTGCTCGGACCTCCACCTGCAGGGCATTCTCGACGTGCTGAACTGGGCGCTGCCCGAGGAGCAGTACGCGGCGCTGTGCCGCCTGCCGCAGGAGGCGCCGCAACGCAGCCTGGAGGACCTTGAGCCGGAGGGCGCGCCGGCAGTGCTCAGCTCGCTCGCGCCGCCGCAGCTCGGCGAGTGAGCCGCCCGCTCTGCTGCCAGCTGGATGCGGCTTCTCATCTGCTTCTGACGGTCTCTCGAAAAACTTGTCGGTAGGCAGGCAGGCGTAGATCAGTAGGTAGAGGGCTTGACTGCCCTGTTTGTGCCGCCTGGGACACGGCGTCAGTGAGCTGCCAGTACGCGTAATCGTCCGGGTTGGCCGCCGCCAGCTCGCCCACTGGGGCTGCGCGGCCGCCACAGCCGCGCGCACCTTCAGCGCATCCAGCCATCCATCCCGCTTATCGCCGGGGCGCAGACAAAGGTGTCGCACGCAAAGGCGGCTGCCAGCGTGGCGGCCGTCCAGCCGCGGTGTCTGCGGGCGGCTCGCCTCCACCTCCGCCGCTGGCCTCCGCCTGCTGACGACTGCCGCCGCCGCCGCCACCGCCAGGGCCTCACCGCAACACGCATTTGCTGACGGTGGCGCGCTCCGGGCCAGGCGCCTCCACGGCTGCAGCCAAGATCGGGCGAGCGGCAAGCACAAAGCATCACGATCCAGGTTGGCATTGGCGTCAGACACTTCAGACTTTCGGAGCATGAGATTTTTCTGATTGCGTAGAAACGCGACACAGTGGTGTTGCGCGTCGCGAGAGCTACCACTGCTCGTACTGGTGATACGGCGCCGGAGCGCGGCCATCAACTCTCGGGCCAGGCGGCCCCCGTGGCCGCACCGCGCAGCCGGGCTGCCCGACCCCGGCGCGCGCCGGGGAGAGGCGCATACCGGGCGAACCTCGAGGCGGAAGCGACCGCCGCACCCCTCGCCAGGTGCGGGCCGATCGAGGTAGGGCACGGGCCGGAGTTGCGGCCGGCGTGTCGGGCGCGGTGTCGTGACTCCGGTGGCAGCGCGGCGCGAGCGGCAGCAGCGCACTGGGTCGGAAGCAGGGCTGCCTAGACCGCGGCACGGGGCCAGGGGCCCGGGTTCAAAAGCGGCGTCACCATCGGCACCGTTCCGATGTGAGGGCTGGCGCCGCATCTGTGCGCAGGTGCCCCCGCAACGAGAGCGTCTGGAGCAGACGTGCCGAGTGGCCGGGGCGCGGCGGCTGAGCGGCCGCGATGGCGACGGCCGCGGCGGAGCGCGAGGGCTTGCCGCCGGCCTTCCTGGTGGACCCGGGTGCGCCTGCTTAGAGGCCGCCTCCTGGATGCCAAACGTCGACACCTGGGCAGCCTATGTTGGCCTGCCCGGCCGGGCACTGACAAGACTGTGCACGCGCCGCGCAGCCTCGCTGCACATCCTGGTCGTGGACACGAACATGGCGTCGCGGCAGCAGATCTCGGGCCTGCTGCGCGACTGCGGCTACCAGGTGACTGCGTGCAAGACGAGCGCGGAGGCGATCCAGCTGCTCAAGGCGCAGCAGAGCCCCGAGGGAACGGCCGGCTTTGACCTGATCCTGAAGGAGCATCGCCCGGCCGCGGGCACCAACGCCTGCCGCCTGCTGCGCCGCGCTCAGACCGAGAGCGTGCTGCGCGGTATCCCCATCATTGGTCCGTCACGCGCTTCCCCTGCAGGGGCCCTCCTGCCCAGGAGGTGTGGGACTCAGCCCCGCCAGCGGATGCCCCGCAGTCGCCTCGACGACAGAGGACCGCGACGTGATGGTCAGCTGCCTGCAGCTGGGCGCGGCCGACTACATGCTCAAGCCGCTGCGCAACAACGAGCTGCGCAACCTGTGGGCGCGAGTCTACTGGTGGCGCCGGGTGCGCCCTGCTGCCCACCTCGGCAGGGACCCCCGCCGGGCGATCGGCAGCGCCTCACACAGGCCTTCCTCTGCCTGCCGCAGGCGTCCTACCTGCAGCAGCACCCCTCCGGCTCGGGCACGCTGCCGGCCGCCGCCTCGCCGGCGCAGTCGCTCGGCAGCGGCGGCAGCGACGAGACCAAGTGGCACGCTCCCCCCAGCCGGCTGCAGCCCGCAGAGAGCGGGACGCCTTGGGGCTGGAGGCTGACGGGCGCCCTGGCCGGCCGCCTGCCGCAGCTGCAGCGACGACGACGAGCCGCAGATGGGCATGATCGGGGAGGAGCGCTCGGGGGAGGGCAGCGCGCCGAACGGCAGCCACGGCAACGGCAGCGGCGAGAACGGCTCGGGCGGCAACGGCAGCAAGGAGGGGCTCGGCTGGAGCGGGTGCGCCCTGCTGGCGGGCCGGGAGGCCTGTGGGAGCGCAGTCCGGCACTGGCATGCCCGCCTGAGCCGCGGCACGCCGCCCCGGCCGCCAGGAACCAGCCCAAGCCGCCGAAGGACGGCAACAGCGGCGACGGCAACGGCAACAGCGCGACCAAGGCCGAGCAGGCGAGCAACCAGCCGAGCAGCGAGGCGGGCGGCGCGGGGCAGGACACCTCCAAGCTGGCCGCGGGCGGCGGCGGCGGC
>BHFV01000432.1:0-25201 GCA_003568905.1 Trebouxiophyceae sp. KSI-1
AGGGCAAGGCGCGCCCCCGCCCCTCCCCTTCCACCCCCCCCAATCCAGGGCAGCTGCCCGGCAGTGCCTCACTTGGGGTGCTCCCGGCCTCCACCCTGCTGGTGGCAGCGAGCTCACCGCGTGTGCTCAGCATCTTGGAGGGTCAACGTGCTGTGGCCGCTCCACACGGGGCGCCGCCCAGCAGGGCAGGGGAGGCTGCTGCACCAGCATCAGTGTCGGTAGCACAGAAGAAGTCATCCTTGTGCCTTGCAGCCCGCCTCATGCTGTCAGTCCTGACCCTGGCTGCCACTCAGCCGCCTTCACACATTTTACTCGCATGCCGCCGACACACTGATGCCTCGAAGCCAGTTTTGGTTTGTCGAGATCTAGCTGCCTCAGGCGCCTGCTGAGGGAGCCGAGTGCGTGGATCAAGGCGTGACGTGACATTACGTGACAATTGCGTGACTCACAGGTGGCCGCCTACCTAGAGGAGCGCATCAACGTGGGCGTCAACTTTGTGCTGTCGGCAGAGCTGGACCATGTGAAGCGCGATTACAAATTCGGCTTTGGCATGGTCGTCGGCGAGTAGCTGCCGCGAAGCTGCAGTGAGACTGCCTGACGGCAGACTAACAGGGCAGCTGCGGTGCCTGCCCGTGCCTAGGCGGACGCTGCCTGAGAAGCCCGATTGCAGGCTGCGGTTCCGGCGCAGGAGTGCGCTGCTGAGCCCTGAATGCCCAGAGGGCAGGCTGCCCTGAACGCGAGCGCGCCGCTAGAGGCCCGATTTTCGCTTGGCTCGCTGTTTGGTTGTGCCCGGCTGCCCCGCCGCATGAGACTGGCACAGCTCAGGGCTATGAGAGGCATTACACAGAGAGCTCAACGGTTATTGGCGGCATAGCAAGGCCTGCGCAGCACAGCACGCAGGCCGCGCAACGTGTGGTTGCTGCTACGGAGGGGCGAGCAAAGCAAGCGCATGGACAGAGCAGGCACGGTCTGTCTGTTTGGTGGCGTGCATGACGGTGGCCCACGGAAGACAGCTCCCCAGCAGCTGCATGTCGCCTGCCATCGACTGGGGTGGCAGGGCACACAGGCTGCTGGTGAGCACGGTAGGGGCAGGCTCCGGGGAGGCGACTGCCCGCAAAGGCAGCAGGCAGCAGCCCTCGCAGGGAGACGCTCCGTGAGCCCAATGCAGTGCGGGGAGGGAACATTGAACATGAGCAAGTGCGACATGAAGAAGAAAATGAGGTACACTGGTACAGCTGACGACCCTGTCGGGCTGAAGCCCACCCCGCTCAGCCGGAAGACTTGTCGCTCAGCGGAAGGACTTGGCGCGTTTGAGCTCGGCACGTTTGAGCTCTGAGCGCGTGACGCCCATGCTGCCGCGGGACACCAGCGCGGCCGCGCTCTTCTGCGCCAGATTGACGTTCGCGGCCGCCACCGTCTTCTCCTCCGCCAGCTCCTGCGGGGGCACGCGCCCGGGGCTGATGGCTTCCCACTGAGCACTTTGAAAACTTCTGCCTGTGCCGTTGCCCTCGCATCTGCCGTTGCTGCAGGAGTGGAGTCACCGCCACCTGCACCTGGCGTTCGGAGGTCTGCTGGCAGCCGCATTGCAGCCAACAGGGCGCTGCAGGCATGCAGCGACGACTGCTGCCGGCAGCAGCCCCTGCTGCTCAAGGGGACGGTCCCCGCTGAGAGCTGCAGCGCAGGACAGGGCATTGCCTTGTAGACGGCGCTGCTGCGTTGGGAGGGGTCCGGCTCCGCCTTGGCGCTGGCGTCGCCCTCCCGGCTGCCCTCAAAGGTGGCGGCTGGATTGATGGCCAGGTAGTCTAGAAGGGCAGCCAGGAACCCCCTCAGGCATCCTCAAGCATCAGCGCGCACGATCAGAGCAGGAGGCTGAGACGCAGTCGAAGCCCAAGCTGCTGCACAGGCAGGCGGCATCGCTTCACAGAGCCGAGTCCGGTACAAAGGGGGGAAGCTGGATGGAGGAATATGGCAAAAGTGGCAGAGCAAGCAACAGGCTGCCGTTCAGTGGGTCAGGCGCGTGCAGGTGGCTTGGGCTTCAGTCGGGCGCGCACCGAAGTAGTGGTTGGGCAGCGCCTGCTGTGAGGCGAGCTGGTACAGGTTGGGGTGGGCGCGCAGCAGCACCAGGACCTCGCGCAGCGGCACCTCCCACAGCAGGCAGCTTGTGTGCGTCCTGCAGCAGGGCCCGTGCTGCCGCTGTCAAGCGGCTGTGACGCACTCCGAACCGTCGCTTGCCTGCTGCCGAGGCAGCACCGACGCAGCTGCAGGGACTCACACTCGGAGAGGGCAGGCCATCCGAGCTGACACTTTTCTGCCAGAGGCTGCACAGCTGAACCAAGGAGCTCGTGCCCGGCGGCCTGTGCTGGTTCGCAGCAGCAGCAAGTCGGTCACCGCGCCAAGCCGGCCGAGCCGGGGGCAGGAAGCGTGCCTGTAGCTGCACTGGCGCTGGCTGTACTGCGCATCCTGCTCCTGCAGCAGCGCCACCTGGCCCACCAGCGCGGGCGCCTTGAGCGTGGCGTTGTGCTCGGGCGTGAGGTAGGACACGGCCGCGACCTCGCCGTCGTGCAGCACCCAGAAGCAGTCGGCGACGTCGCCCTCCTCGCACAGCTCAAAGCCGGCCGGCAGCTGCGGGCGGGCGGGACACCGGCTCAGTCTTGCTTGCACCGTGGTAGGGAGGCCTGCAATTGACGAGCAGGCGTCGTCCCGTGTCGCCATGCGAGTGGAATGCCAGCGGCGGTCGATGGTGATTGCTACCTCGATTCTCGAGCAACTGACTGAGCGAGCAGCTCTTTTTGCGTGAGTCCAATGACATGCCACCGCCGTCGTTGCTCTCATGACCTCGCCATCTCAGCAGGGAGTCTCCCCTCCACCCGCGACAGTATGCACATGAGGAGTGCCCGTGCGAGGAAGCTGTGCTGCCTGCAGCACCGCAGCAGTATCTGCCAACTACATGCAAGCAGGGAGTTGCAGCGGCAGCAGCCTCTCCGCGGCGCCCCTGGCGGGGCCGCCCGGCAGCGTGCCCTTTCCTGCCGGGCTGAGCAAGAGGGCGCGCCTGCAGCGGCGACATGTGGGCCGCGATGGCCGCCAGGATGCCGTCGGGGAAGCCGTCGAAGAAGCCGAGGCGGCGGAAGAGCGGCGCGTTGATGCACAGCGCGATCTCCTTGCGCAGCCCCTGCGGCAGCTCCGTCATCACCTGCACCTCCTCGCCCGCATCCGCGCCGTACAGCCAATCCTGCGGCCGCCAGCAGTGTGCGGGCGTGATAGAGCGGCCGGCGGCAGACGAACAAACGGGCGGCGCAGCTCCACCGGCGGCCGCCGCAGGAGCTCGCAGCGCTTGTCGTTGCCCACTGCACTTTGGCGCTGCAGATGTTGCCAGCAGCTACTGATCGGTGGTGGCCTTTCACAGCCAGGCATGCATGCATGCATGCAGCCGACGCCCTGCAGCGAGAGAGGCGCTTGCCTCGGCATAGTAGGAGGCGATGCGGGTGCGCAGCTTCATCGGCAGCTTCCGCGCACTCATCCACTTGTCGACTGCCTCTATGCGGCCGCGGAACAGCAGCGCCTGCTTCGCGTCCGCACTCAGCCGCTGCGCGCGTACACAGCAGCGATGGCCTCAGTCGGCGGTGGAGCTTGGGTTGTGGCCCAGCGCCCTGCCCTGGAGCTCTGCAGCCTGCTGCCTGGCAGCTGGGCAATTGCACGAGGCAGGTCATAGACGTGGAGGCGCGGCCCTGTTTGGCCGCACTGCCTGCGGGCCTGGGCACTGCCAGGGCACGGCAAAACTCGGCAAAATTCGTGTGGCGAGGGGACCCCCGGCTTGGCGCTGGCGCTGGGCTGTGGCGGACCTGCAGCGCCTCGGCGATCGAACCGAGGATGACGCCGAATATTATGAGCCCCGAGCAGATGATGAACATGGCGATGAACTCTTCGGCGGTCGTCTGCGGGTAGATGTCGCCGTACCTGCCGCGAGCGCAGCCCCTCCCACTGGGGATTGCTTTGACTCGACTCGTGAGTTTCAACGCCAGATTTGAGACTTAAACTTACTGTTTTCCAATTTTTTAGCGCAGACATCGTGTATAGGTTTGCTTTTGCTGCGCAGACAGCTCCCAGCCACATCATGACGGGACTGCTTGCCGCGCCAGCTCTGGCAGTCAAGCCTGCCGCGCAACCAACTTTGCGTGCCTGCCGCAGTGCGGTGGAGTTTGCAGACAAAGAGTAATTGCTGGGCAGCGGGGCGCACCCGACCGTGCCTATCGTGACCAACACATAGTAGAGCCCCACGAGGTATCGGCGCCATCCGGGGATGCCCAGCGCCTCCTCGTCAGTCAGCTGGCCGTTCGTCTGGCTGTCTGCGCTGCCGTACTGCCTGATGAGGGGGGAATAAAACGCGATCCAGGAGTTGCCTGCGCCCTCCGCCAGGGCAGTGAAGTTCCTGCACACGCAGATAAGTGGCATTCGTCAGGCTGGCAGGCTGAAGCGTGGGCGGGCGAGATGACGATGAGCCTGGCATGCCAACGGTTGCAATTAGTCAGTGATGGGCTGCTTTTGAGGCTGGCAGGGCACGTTCTGCGTGGGGCAGAATCTCAAGGAGCCGGTCTGTTCATCGAGCCGCGCCGTTCTGCACTTCTTCTTGCTGCTTGTTCTCAACCCCGCTTGCTATGCATTACTAAAGCCAGTTTGCCTACTTCCGTTGTCAAGAGGGCCAGAATTTGCCGATCAGGGGGGAATGAAAAACAGCGCTGGAAGCGTCGGGAGGGTCAGTGGCGGCCAGAAGCATGCAGCGCTGATGCAGCATCGAAGGAGGTGCCAGGGGACGCGGGTGCGCACCACAGGCAGCACAGGAAGTTGGCGAGCACAAAGCCGCCAAACACCACGTTGAAGAAGTTGGCGGCCGCATGCGAGACCTGCGCCCGCAACCATGCACACTTGTGCCAGCCACACACACTCAAAGGGGGCGTTCAGCGCTGGTACTCGACACGGCACAGCTCAGTGCTGGCAAGCTCCTGCCCCCCCCCCCCCCCACCACCACCACCACACCCCCGGGCCAGCTTCCGAGCGGCTGCCTGCCTGGCATCCAGAGGCTGGTGGCGCAGGGGAGCTGCACCCGCAGGCCTGGGAAGACCGACTGCTGTGCTACAGCCGCGGTCGCGTAGAGCCGCCGCAGAAGCGAGGTGAATCGCACGAGGCGCAGCACGCGCACCGCCTGATACACTTTGGTGGCCACGCCCTGGTCCAGGCCGGAGCGGCCGGAGTGGTACGCGATGATGAAGCCGACCTGCCGACAGCCTGGCATGACTAAGCCTTTGAAAGCCTTTTGTAGCTGCTGGCGTGCTCGCCTGACAGGCTCGCCTGGCCCTCTGCGTGACCACCGCTCGCAGTCGCGCCCTTACTGTAGGAGCCGATCGAGGCTGGTGTGAGATCTGCGAGCCCGCACAGCTGCCCGAGCCTGGGGCACCCTGAGGCGCGCAGGCGCCTCAGCGGCATGTGCAGCGCCTTTCGCTCTGCCGGCAAGATGCACGAGACGGGCGGAGCCGGTGCAGCCGAGTCCAAGCTCTTGCTGCCCTGTGGGAGAGGGGGGGGAAAGAGCAGCGCGCCTGCGCGCCCCAGACGCAGGAAGTCAGAAAGTCGACGAAGAAGTGTCCGTGCCAGAGGTAGTACCAGGCGACCGCCCGGCCGTCCATCACGAGCTTGCGGTGCGTGCCGTGCTTGCCGACAAAGCCGACGTGGAAACTGACAAGCAGCTCTATGGTGAACAGGAAGCCTGCAGCAAGCGCGACGTGTGGGGGGTGGAGTGCTGTCTGTCGCCAGGAAGGATTCCGAAGCAGGCAGGGCGCGCGAGGGTAGGTTGAGGGGCGCTTTCACCTGCAACAAAGTCGATGATGCAGCCTGCAGGCAGAGCTGGCCTTCAGTGCGCCCTCTCAGTGTGGGGAGTGAAAGGAGCACTGGGAGGCAGGGCGGTGCGGAAGCGCACCCCAGCCCCAGTCGACGTCGCTGACCTGGAAGCCGACCAGGATGGGGACCAGGAAGGCCGTGTAGGTGAGGTCCAGCACCAAAACGACTTGGGCCCAAATGAGCACCCAGGCTGCCGTCGGCTCCGCTAGCGGCAGGCCGAAGACGGAGCTCGAGCTCCTGCATGTGGCTCATGAGTGGGCCAGGGGAGGCACGTGTGGCTGTCTGGCTTGCTGGCATGCAGCAGACGGGCTGCACCTGGCGCCCTCCTTGCTGCCGCCGCCCTCCACATCAAACGTGGCTGACTTGCGGCTCATCACGGGGCCGTCACCGGTGGCAGTGCCGCTGTTGCGGGCCAGCGGGCCCTGGAACGACCGTTTGCCGAGCAGTGCTGCGGTCTCGCCGGCGTCATCGCGGCCGCCCTGCTTTGGCGCGGACAGGAAGCGGTCCCACTGCTCCTGGGTGAGCGTTGCCTTCCGGAGAATGAACGTGTCCCTCAACAGCTCGCTCTCCTCGTCCTCCGCCTGCACAGCGGCTGCTCAGCCGCAGCATGGAAGCATAGCGTCACACAAGGACGGGAGGAGAGAGGGGTGAGAGGCACCAGCACGGGCGCCAAGTGGGCGCTTCGGCCGGCTGTGCCGCGCTTGACACTGTTGAGCTCCCGCAGGCTCTGCTCGAAGTGCGAGTTCATGCTGGCCATGCTGCTGCGTATGCGGGCACGGTGCGCCGCCATTGCTGGCTCGTCGCCAAGCGTAGTTGGCAGAAAGGTCGGTTATTAACAGAACATCAGAGCACATGCAGAGCATGAGCGTCTGCTCCAGCGCATTCGGGAACGATCATGCATGTAGTGCGGCTTTCTGGATGACAACGATCGCTAAGGCGTGCGTGGGGCGAGCTGGACGTGTGTCGCTAGGCCTGGACCGAACGAGTACCAATTATGAAAACGAGCGCGAACGTTGCACGAAGCCGGACTCAGATATCAGCTCTCAACAAGCGCGATCGAGGTGCCACAGCGCGCGCCTTGTCCTCTGTGCGCTTCCTCGACCTTGAAGAGTGAAGCCCTCACCAGCGAAGTGCCAGCGAACTTCAGAAGCCAGGACGCGACTTGGACACCACTCGCTTTCGTTTCTCAGTTCACCGTTCGACCGCATAGAGCCCAAACCCGCATCGCCGCCGACCAGAGAGCGGCGCGCGAGACGCAGCGGCCGGCGCGGGGGCGGGAATGGCGGACTCGGGGGCGCTGCTCCTGCGAAAACAGCTGAAAGGCGCGCTTAGCATCGCTTCCAAGCGTCCCAATGGACTTTGGGAGCGCCAATCAGCCCGGCGGGTCGAGGAGTGACGCGATTCTCTGGTCTTTTCGTGCAGAGCTGACGAAGCGGCCGGTGGATGGCTTCTCGGCGGGCCTGGTGGATGATTCCAACCTCTACGAGTGGCAAGTGACGGTGATGGGGCCGCCCGAGACGTACTAGTGAGCGCGCCAAGCCTGCCCAGCTCCCTCACGAACGCCTCTCGCCGGCACGGGCAGGCGGAGGCAAATTAATGCGCGTTCCTGTCGCAGAGGAGGCCGCCAGGCAGCCTCAAAAGTGCCCTGGTGGCTGATGCTGCTGCGCTGATGAGGCGTCCTTGCACAGGACAGTGCAGCCTGCTGAAGAGTCGTGACTGAGGCAGAAGTTCTGGCCGCAGCGAGGGAGGCTTCTTCAACGCCATCCTTTCCTTCCCAAAGGACTACCCGAACTCGCCGCCGACCTGCAAATTCACGTCCGAGATGTGGCACCCAAACGGTGCTGCCTCGTTCTCCCCTGCATGGGAGCTTCGTGCATAGGGCAATGCGGCTCCTGCCTCCGCTGACGCCACGTCGTTTGATGGTCGCAGTGTACAAGGACGGCCGGGTGTGCATCTCCATCCTGCACTCGGCAGGCGACGACCCGCACGGCTATGAGAGCGCAGCGGAGCGCTGGTCGCCAGTGCAATCGGTGAGGTGTTTGCGCTTCCCGTAGCTGGCTTGCACCAAAGCTCGCTTCACACCCTGGGCTTCTCGTTGGCTGTCAGCTGTGGTTCGTATCGTTCCGGCTGCCGCTTTGCATCGTCAAGCTATGTGCACATTTTCAGCAATCGTGTTGCTGCATTTTCAGTAATCGTGTTGCTGAACATTCATGTCGTGCTGCAGGTGGAGACGATCATGATCAGCATCATCTCCATGCTCTCCTCGCCCAACGATGAGAGCCCGGCCAACATTGATGCAGCAAAGGAGTGGCGCGAGGACCGGGAAGCCTTCAAGCGGCGGGTAGCGCGCGTGGTCAGGAAATCACAGGAGAGCTTGTAAGCTCGGCTGCCGCTGGCGCCGGCCGCTGCTGTTGCTTGTGGGCTCCGCTTCCCGCCGCCGCTGGGTCCAGCGCTATGCCCTGGCCGGCTTTCCTCCTTCCATGTGCTCTCGCCCTGCTAGCAAGCACCGTCCCCTGTCTGTAACTCTCGCCCAGCTGGCCAAACGGCAACCAAAAAAAGGTGCCTTCACACAGCTGCCACAGGGCCAGGCTGGACTGTGGACACTAACCCACTGGCAGCAAACTGATCGCGGACCCAGTTCTGTGCGTCCATGCGATCCGTTTCCCGCTGCCTGGGGCCTGCGTCGCCGCGGTTGCAAGAAAGCCGCACCTCCATGCGTGCAGACAGCCGGGGAAGCGCCTAGCGGGGCAGCGCGTCCCCCGGCCAGCAGATGATGGCGCCTTCGGGCCCCAAAAAGCCTGCCAGCCTGAAGCATGTAGAGTCGCGAGAGGACCTGGAGGCTGGACCGCTGTTGGACAAGGAGGAGGAGAAGCAGGCGCCGCTGCAAGATGTGCCAGGCCGCATCCTGGGCCTGCCAGTGCAGCTGGTGGCGGGCACGTTCTACTGCTGTGGTGCGCTGCTTGCCGTTCGTCACACACGAGTGGGTTCCCGGAAAGGGGTTGAGCAGCGGCATCTTGCTTGAATCCGAGCTGGCGGGCTGCGTATGCTCGCGGGCCTCGTGGCGATTTGTCAATGGCAAGATGGTCAGTAGACATGCAGGGACTGTTCACATGCCAAGTACGGCCAGCATCAGCACAGGGTCTGGCGGCACTGGCCTGGATGTGGGTGTTTGCAACTCACTACTACTGTTCACTGCCATGCTCGTATTCGTGTTTGTGACAGCTATGGACCCCCTGTCATACAAGGTCAAGAAATTGTGTGACTTTGAGCCGCTGAGCCCGGCCTGTCAACGTTTGCAGCCTCGGCGGGCATGGTGCTGCTGAACAAGGCGGCGCTCAGCAGCTTCGACTTTGACGCGCCGATGAGCCTGCTATTCTTCCAGTGCGCCGTCTGCGTGGTCCTGGTCCGGCTGTCCGCGAGCTTTGGCTTTGTGCGGCTGGAGCCGGTGTCGGCCGCCATCATCCGCCTATGGTTTCCAGTCAACCTCATCTTCGTCGGCATGATCTTCACCAGCTTCTTTGCGCTGAAAAACCTGGGCGTGCCCATGGCCACGGTGCTGAAGAACCTGACCAACCTGTTCACGATCTGCGGAGACTTCCTGCTATACCGCAAGGCATGCCCCTCCAGCCGCGCCCCTGAAGCTAAAAGCTAAGCTAAGCTAAACTCACCGCCTCGAAAGAGCAAGGCCGTCCCGCAGGCCGCTGAAGCAGGGCCATGCGTGCGAGAACGACGGCTTTTGCACGACAGTGTGGCCTGCAGACAGAGACCGGTCTTGTCGCATCAGGCCCTCCCTCCCGCTGCACACAGGAAGCTCCAAGCGGAGTGCTGCAGCGAGCAGCAAGGGCTAGAAACGAGCTGTTTGGGCAGAGCGGCTGAGCGGGGCCAGGGCTGCAGACGTACGGGGCGGCCGTGTGGAGCACGCTGGCGCTGATGGCCGTCTCGGCGCTCTGCGCCTCGGCCACCGACCTCGCCTTCGACCTGACAGGCTACGTGTGGCAGCTGGTCAACTGCCTCTTCACGGCCGGCTACTCGCTGTACCTGCGGGGCGTCATGGACAAGGTCCTCCTCTTTCCCGCCAAACTTGAACGGGGCCGTTTGAACGTGTAACTGAACCTGGTGATTCGAGTTTCCCGCCTCTTGGCCGCCAATGTTCAGCGTCCTGGGAGGTCCAAGCCGATGCTGTGCGCTGCACTCTGCCAGGCTTCATCCTGCCCTCCAGCCAGAGGGGCCGGCAGCTTGCCAGGGACGAGGAAAGAGACACCCGGTTGCCCCTCTTGGCCGGCAGGTCGTGCACCTGACGGCGACCAAGACCAAGCTGGACGAGTTCTCCATGGTCTTCCTGAACAACCTGCTGAGCCTGCCGCTCGTCCTGGGGCTGATGCTCTATTACGGGGAGCTGCCGGGCGTCATCCACGACCCGGCGCTCAAGGCTCGCCCCACCACTCCAGCCTGCCTGCTGCAACCCCAGCGCAGCTGGCGCATCGCGGCCCTGGAAGTGTGCTGAACGCAGCTTCAGGCTGCTGATGGCTGGCAGACTGGCCCGTTCCATACTGTCAGCCCGCCTGCTGTCAGAACTATGGGGGGCACAGAATGATCCTGACCGCTGACCAGGAGACTGAGCTCGTGCCTGCCGCCGCCCGACCGCAGGACCCGTTTTTCGTGGCGGCCGCCTGTGCGTCCGCGCTGCTCGCCTTTTTCATGAGCTTCGCCTCGCTCTGGTTCCTGTCGACGACAACAGCCACAACCTACAGCCTGGCACGCCCCCCCTGCTCCCCGCAGGCTGCTGCTGCGGCTGCCTCATCGGGCGCACTGCGGTCGAAACAAGTGCCCTCATGGTGGGCCGCAGCGGTTCCGAGCTTGCCTGGCAGCATGGATGCGCGCACTGGTTGACATGCACGCTGCGCACAACCGCTGGGACGCGCACAGCAGCAGAGAGTCAGCCCGGCAACCCCGTCAGCTGTGGCTGTGGTGCAACTGTAGCCAAGGCTCTCTACCAGCAGCTACCGCTTCCGCGCAGCATTTCTAGAGCCAGAAACACCGTCCCTCCCGAAGAACGGTTTTATTACCAGCGTCGCAACGTTTCAGTGTTCGAAATCGAGATCTGACACGGATTTTGAATTCAAACCACGCCGCACGTCTCCCCCGCGCGCAGGTCGGCTCGCTGAACAAGATCCCGGTCGCCCTCATCGGCCTCTTCGCCTTTGCGGTGCCCTGGAACTTCCAGAACCTGGCCAGCGTGCTGGTCGGGCTGACCGCGGGCATCGTCTTTGTCAAGGCCAAGTCAGCCGGCAAGTAGCGGAGGCAGGCGGCCGGCGCCGGTGCGCCCACGCCCCCACAGTGCCTGGCCCGCGCCTCTGGCAGCGGCACGCCCGCTGCTTGCCGGAGGCTGCCTGCTGGAACAGCTCTGCGCCTTTCGCTTGCAGCGCTGCTGTCGCGCGCGTGACAGGAGCAGCAGCGGCAGCAAGGCCGGGCTCGCGTGCTGCAGGCGGCGTTTGGAGGAGCCTGGAAAGGCGGCCGCAGCGGAGCAGCAGGGTGCTCCACGGCTGTAGCAGCGTGGGTCGCAAAGCAGCAGCGGCTGTGCCAGTGGCGGACGCATTGTATTTGCCGCCTGTAGTGTCTGTTGAGCCGTCACGAGACACGGCCGCGCCCAGACAGAGCCTGAGGCGCGGCTTCCCTGCTGCCAGCCAGCCGGCTGCTCGCAGCACCCTCATGCGCTTGCTCGCGCCCAGGGCTGCTCACGCTCATGCCACTAACACTGCCCTGCGTTTATTTTTGTTAGGCAGCCAAAATGCCAGCAGGCGCCCGTGGTTTAATGAGGAAAGGTAAGCTCCAGGCGCATGGCAACCGCATCCGAACGAGTCTGGCAAGAGCAAGCCAAGTCGCTGG
This sequence comes from Trebouxiophyceae sp. KSI-1, assembly GCA_003568905.1. Taxonomy (NCBI): domain Eukaryota; kingdom Viridiplantae; phylum Chlorophyta; class Trebouxiophyceae; species Trebouxiophyceae sp. KSI-1. The sequence goes on from BHFV01000432.1 coordinate 11,773, forward strand.
GGTGACCTCTCCAATCACAGAAGGCTGGGTCTCGCAAGGTGATAGCAGGTGTTCTGACAGTGACAGCGGCGGACCTCCGAGCGCTTCTACAGCAGCAGAACAAAGACACCGACCGGGAGCTCTCTCTGTTGATACACAAACGAGCGGCGACAGCAGCGAGCACACCGACAGCAGCAGCCGGGCGTCAGACGTCCGCCTTGGCGCTGCGGAAGTGCCGCGCCTGTGCGGCCTGCCGCCGGCCCGCCGTCGCCCGGGCACCCGCAGCGAGCACCGCACAGACCAGGAAGGCCGCCATCACCACCAGGCCGACGTTGTGCAGCAGCGGCACCGCCCTGCCGGCCTCTTGCCGCCCGCCACCCGCCGCCGCTCGCCTCGCGGCCGCCGGCGGCGGCTGCTCCCGGGCTCCGCGCACCTCCAGCCCCTTCACTGGAAAGCCTGCGAGTGGATTGGCCGGGCAGTGAGAAGCAAGGCTGGACTGGCATGCTGTGATTCTCGTGGTGGGACCCCACGTGCTGCGCCGAGTTTACGGCTTGGGCCTGACCGCAAAGGAGGCACTGGTGTGCACGGCTGCTGCGGTGCGACAGCAGCAGCCGGCTGCCAGAAGGTAGGAGGCACTCACCTTTGGTGACGGCCTCATCATGGCCGCTGCGGACCGCCTCCTCCCCTTGCCTGCACAGGGGTCGGCAATCCGTTGTGAGCAAGCTTGCATGAGCCGTGTCAGCTGCCAGCCCACATAAACCCCACAACAGTCCACACCTCGCAGGCCAGCATGCGCCAGCACAGCCAGCTGCCGGCCCGAACAGACGCGTGGACTCATGCAGCCGGCCACGCCTCTTCCGCAAAAGCTGATGAAGCTGCTGCAGCAAGGCGGGCGCACCGCGCAAGCTCCTGCTTGGTGGGCGGCGCCTGCGGCTCGGGCTGCTGCTGCTGCACCGCGTCGTGGCTGGCGGCGCTCGCGTGCGGATGCGCGACCAGGTGCCCCGCCAGCGCCAGCAGCGAGCCCACCCAGCCGGCCACCGTGGCCTCGTACTCCTCGCGGCCCAGCGGATTGAAGGCCTCCATGCAGGTCGGCTCCTGCACAGCAGGAGGCGGCCACGCCTTGCCCCCACGATCCCAGCACGCCTGCTTGCAGTGGCCTCCTCTTCGGAGCCGCTGGCGACGCGGCGAGCGGCCAGCACAGCCGGCGCCCGGCAAAGCGCCCCCCCCCCCCCCTCCCAAGCAACGCAAGTGAGCCTTCTGCGCTGGAGCCATCGCAGCCACGGTCAGGTGGTTCCAAGGACAGGAGGGTGAGGCAGGAGAGGCAGGCGGCGCGCCTGATGCCCGTCTGCAGCCTGCTTCAGCCGCCGCGGGTGGCCACCGTTCGCCAGCTTGCCCAGCCCGTGAGGGCCATACACCTGCGTGGGCCAGCAGGCTCGGTGCCAGCAGGCGACTCTGCCTGCAGCCGGCTTCCCCGCAGGACTGCCAGCCTCCCCCTGCTCAGGCCACTGGCACGAGGCTGCTGCTCCACTCGGCAGGCGGGAGGAGGTGGCCTTCCCGATGATCTGGCGTGCTTTGCAGGCAGCGAGACGCGGGCGTCGGGCTGCCTGGCTCACAGGGCGGGGACGGGACAGCGGGGCCGCGCCTCAAAGGTGAGCGGGTAGGGCACGTGCTGCTCCGCGTGCATCCAGTCCATGCTGGTGCCCATCGCGAGGTACCTTCCGCCGCAGGCACCCCCCGCAGCCTCAGCCCACCGCATGCGACCACAGAGCACTCCGCATGCCAAGGACCCGGTTGCGTTTCGCACTTTGGCAGTGTTGGACTGACGAGCAGCCTGCATGCCAGGCGGCTGACTGCGCCAACAGCGAGGCTGCTGCAGAGTCACATGCACGCGCCAGAGCTGCCTCTCTCGGGGCTTGGAGGCGCACCCTGCCACCGCGCCCGCAGCGCCGTGCATACACTCCACAAACACATTCATCTTCTCCAGCAGCTCGGGGGCGTCCTCCTGCAGCCAGCCCCGCGCCCACCAGGCTGAGCCCGCAGCGGCAGCGGTGGCAACGGCAGCAGCAGCAGGCAGCCTGCCAACAGGCCCTAGTTTCCCACACTCCTTTCTTCTCACGACGAAAAGGACGAAAACATCCATCACGGTGATGAGCTGCTGCGCATTGTGACGTTGGCAGGGGACACAATCCAACGAGTGCGCCGCTAGATGCACCACTAGATGCACGTGGAAGTAGAGGAGGGGAGCAAGGCGGGGTCCTTACCGGCAGGCCGGCGGCCAGCTCGCGCCGGCTGTCCCAGGGCAGGTACATGGCCCACTCGCCCGAGTGCAGGTTGACGTACGCCTGCGGCCGCGTCACCTGGGCCGCCAGCCGGATGATGCGCGACTCCGGCTCCGAGAACGGCTCAAAGCCGCCGTACTCCTCCGTGCCCTCCGCCGCCTGCCAGTTTTTAGAGTTTGGGGTTTAGGAGCGACCGGCCCCGGCTGCTCAGCTGCTCGGTGCCAGCGCGGCCGGGCCAGCCCAGGGGAAGGCCGCTGGACAGAGGCTCGCGAGCAGGGGCGGCTGGCTGAGTCGCGGGAGCACAGGACAGCCTGCGCAGCAGTCAAATGCTGCAGGCTGCCTGTTGCTGCCGCTGGCTGCCGGGGTGCCTGACCTGTTGCCATGCGAATGGCCAGTTGCGGTTGAGGTCCACGCCTGCAAAGGTCCATGCCCACGCTCACTGTGATGCTCTTGCAAAGGGCGCGCCTGTAGCGGCTGCCAGGGAGGGGGGAAAGCGGAGGCGCACCAGAGATGGTCTTCCGCAGGCAGGTCTCGCCGCTCTCCACCGCCTTGCGTCCGGAGATGTTCTCGACCGGGAAGATCTGCGAGCCGTCCCCGCTCAGCTGGCTTGCAGCTGCGGCAGCAGCGCCGGGCGCGCGTGTCCGTCGCCATTCACAGCAGCAGGGCGGCCTGTTGCTGCGCCTGTGGTGCACTGCAAGTGCTCACCAAGCTCCACGGCTACTTTGCTCTCTTCTTAGCGGCGCATGCAAGCTGTTTCGGCGCGTCAGGACAGCAGGCCTGGTCTGCCACCGAGGTTGCGCTGCCGGGGCAAAGGGCGCGCCTTGAACACCACGGATTTGAGCAGCTCTGCGCCCCACTCCGCCAGCGTCGCCTGCGTCAGGCCGTTGCGCCAGGCAGCAGCCTGCACCGGCTGCGTCGCCGCCCACTCGAGGAACTCGCCGCCCTGTCCTGCCAGCAGCACCGCCAGCCAGTAGGCGACCTCCGAGGTGATCAGCTCTCTCGCGTGCTCGCCCGCCACCAGCAGCACCGTCTCCTTGCCCGCCTCGCCGCTCGCAAAGTCGGTCAGGGTGACCTGCGGCAGCCGGAATCGCGAGTCCGGGTCTGGGATCTCCTCATACCTGCGGGGCCAGCCTTTCTGTCAGGGTGGTGTTGCGGGGCTGCGGGCCTGTTTTGTGACGGCCAGCTGACGGCCAGGTGTTCAGCACAGTTTGACGTCTGGCCATCAATGCAATCAAGCAGGTGCACGCAGCAGCATGTGACATCACTCAGGCAGTATACAAAAGCGAGACTGGCCGCGAGTCTGTGCCAGTTGAAGCAAGATGCAATCAAGCGCGATCAAAGACATCCAACAGCAGGAGAGCGAAGCAGACCTCACGAGACCCGGAAACTTGCGTGCTGCTTGCTGAAACCAATCGAGTATCGTATCAGTCCTGTGGTAAATGCTCCAATCCACTTCTCCGCCGCTGACCGTCACGCATTGCGCGGCCAGTAGCAGGCAGGCAACGATCGCGGCATGAAGCCGCATCGCCCAGCTTATAGCAAAGGCGTATTGGTGGCCTCGCCGCGCTCATCAGCTGCAGAGCTGCGGGACCAGGCTGGCATCACATTTACAACAGCAGATTTCGAGTCTCCTCCCTGAAGACAGAGTAGGAGCGACGATGCTGCGGCGCGGCAAGACGCTCCTGCCGCGGCTGACGGCGCTGGGCCGGGCGCAGCAGCTGGCGCCGGCGCAGACTGCCCTAGCGACCGCGCTGCCCGCGGACGAGCCGCAGGCTGGGCCCGCGAGCTGCTGTGCGCAGCCGTACGGTCAGATCTTCCGGGGTGCGGCTCGCGCAACCGGCATCTGTTGCGGCAGAAACCGAGGAGTACCAAAGATCCTGGGGCCGGCAGGTGCTGAGCAGGCGACCGCGCGCGCACAGGGTACTCCTCTGACATCGCACCGACGACGTCCGGCCTGGCGCCGACCATCCACGCCGCGAAGAACCCGACGCCGGCCATCCAGTGCGCTCCACCCCAGACCCACGCCTTGCGCGTCTGCATAATAGCGGGGTCACAGACGAGCACTGCATGCCCACTTGGTGCCCGGCAGTCACGGGCAGCGGACGCTGGACAGCCCCTCCAGGCATGCTGAGCCCGCCTGCTGGGGGCGTGCAGGTATGACGAGCACTCGCACGAGCGCTTTGTGCCGGGCGACCCGAGCAAGCGCGCCTTCACCTACTTCGTGCTGACTGGCGGCCGCTTCATCTACGCGTCTGCGCTGCGCCTGGCTGTGCTCAAGTTCATACTCTCGATGACGGTACGTCCTGCTGCCATGCATTCCAACCTCTCTGCCTCAGTGGGCGGCATGACACTCAGCAGCTGCTGTGCTCTGCAGGCGACCAAGGACGTGCTGGCAATGGCCTCGCTGGAGGTGGACCTGTCTAAGATCGAGCCGGGCAACACGATCACGGTCAAATGGCGCGGCAAGCCCGTGTTCATCCGGCGGCGCACGGAGGAGGAGGTGGAGCTGGCCAATCAGGTCGACCTGAAGGGCCTGCGGGACCCCCAGAAGGACAGCGACCGCGTGCAGAACCCCGAGGTGCGCCTGCTTCGGGCCCCCGCTTCCGGCCACAACTGGCGAGCTCAGCTGCCGAAAGCTGGCTGGGCTTTCCCTCCAGACGAACTTTGCAGCACCTCGATGAAATGCTTAGTCTGCAGCACCCCATTAATTTGCTGTCAGGTGTGTGTAGGGTTCTGGGTGGCGCTTTCGGTACCTTCAGGGCCGCAGGCCCGCTGGTCGGGCACACAGGTCACCAGCAGCCCGGTGTTTCACTTCTGAGCCGCTCGAGCCTGCCGCCTGCAGTGGCTGGTCGTGATCGGCGTGTGCACACACCTCGGCTGCGTGCCGCTGCCCAACGCGGGCGACTACCAGGGCTGGTTCTGCCCCTGCCACGGCTCGCACTACGACACCTCTGGCCGCGCGCGCAAGGGCCCGGCCCCCTACAACCTGGAGGTGCCCGAGTACTCTTTCCTGGACGACGACACGCTCAAGGTCGGCTGAGTGGCAACCTTCCGCCTGGCGGCGGGAGTCGCGAGGCGATGGCTGTTGGTGTCGTCAAGGCTGCTGACCATTCAAGAGTAGGAAGTGTTCACGTTGGCTGCGTTGCTCTGTGCCACAGTAGCTGCGTGGCTGAGGGGAAGCAGGCTCGCGACAAGCCAGCTGCGGTAAACCTGTAAACCTGCCTTTCTCCTTACAGCTCTCGATCAGACCACGGATCAGGCAAAGCCATATTGAGATCTCCACAGACAGCGACAGCGCAAGGACGCCCTGGTGAAAGGCCGGCTCGGGGCGACGAAGAAAGCAATTGCGCGGGAGCCGCAATCTACCGGAGCTGCGCCCCGAAGGGGCCTCTGAAGCGATGCAGGGTGGGCCGAGGAAGCGGCAGCGTCTGTCAGAGGCACGCCCTTTCCCGCCACAACGCACCAAGTGCCGAGCGTCGTCCTGGTACGGGCAGAGTCGGAAGCTGATTGCCGTCTCGGAAGCGCCTGCAGGGCGCCGAATCAGAAGCCGGGGTGCTGGACACGGCCGAGCCGGAGGAGCTCGAGGTGCTGAGCGACACACTAGCCGCCGTATCGTTGCTGCGAGCCCAGTTCCCGCCAGAGTGCAAGGCGCGCCATCTTCACCCAGCCGCTAGCCACTCCTGGCAGGCCCTGCACCATGTACCGACGCTGAGCCGCGTGCAGTACCGCAGGCGCCCCCCCTGGTCCTGCGCAGCCAAGTCTACAGCCTCGTGAACGACCGGACGCTGGTCGACAGGGAGCTGGAGGAGCACAGGTCTCAGGCCCGCTGCGACGGCACGATCTCATGTGCAGTGGCAGCGGCAGGAAGCCAGCAGCTGCCTGAGTGTGTGGCTGCAGGCAGTCAGGGCAGCTGCGCATGATCAAGCTGCCGTCCTCGGTCGATGACTATGGCTTCCTCCTGGCCGAGGACTACCTGGCCTGCATAGAGGCGGCGGCCGCCAGCGAGCAGGTGCCATTGCCACGCACGCTCCTGGAGGCATGCATGGCATGGAAGCATGCTGAGCTTCCCAGCTGCTCCCTCACCTTCAGCCGGCGCTCATGCATGTTCGTGCTTGGGCGGCAGGCGTCCAAGGCGAGCCCGGGAGACCTGGCAGTCTTCCGGCTCTTCCGGGAGCGGGTGCTGCCGGGGTGCCGAGACGCCAGCATCCCGCATGCGCGGCTGGTCGCGCTGCTGGAGGGGCGCCAGCCTGGACGGTGCGCCCCAGCCCACACCCATGGCATGCATGTTGCGATGCCAAGCTTGCTTCCTGCAGTCATGCGAGGCCAAGCCGCTGCGCTCGCTTCCAATCCATGACATTGTAAGTGCGCTTGTTGTTGGTGCTTTCACGCAGTTCCAGGAAAAAATGCAGCGGGGCACATCATGCCGCAAGCGTTAAGCACGAGTACGGCAGAGCAGGCTGTGGTGTAACATGCGAATGCAGCTGTGCCAGGAAGCTCAGAGACGCTCGTCGCCTCCGCGCAGGCAGGGCGCCGGGCCGCCGGTGAGCGACAGGCAGGTCTCGCTGCTGCTCGGCACGGGGCTGCTCACGCGACAGGTCGGCCAGCAGGCCAGCTACCTGTTTGCCGTCGCAGGCGGCGGGCGGCTCGTGACCAGCATCGTCAAGGGCCGCAAGGCACGTCCTTTTTCCTCCTCAGGGACTGCTGGCAAGTGGCTGGGCTTTGGCCAGCTCGGTAATGGGCGGGTCAGGTGGCCGCCATTCCTCTACAGCCCATCCAGCAGGCGTGTGGCCAGGAAGTTCGCGCCTGCTTTCTGGTCTTCAAGCATGCTTCGGTCACGCCTTCAAGGCACCAAGCTGCAGCGCCGAGGTGCCTTGAAAGCGATGCGGGCGCCTGGTTGGGCACAGGCGCGGGCGCTGCTCCCTGGGCTTGCGTCCGCTGGCTGGCTCGGCAGTGGCGGGTGCCACTCACGTGTGGCTCGGTTGCTGTGTTCCTTGCAGGTGAGCCAAGGGAGGCTGCCTGCCGATCTGAACGCGCTGGCTGCTTGCTGTGCAGGAGATCCTGGCGGCGGTCGGGCGCAAGCGTTACAAGGAGGTGCTGCTGCGGGACGCCGTCAAGTGGCGGCTGGCTGGCAGCCGCCTGGGCGTGCGCTGGCACCTGCGCGACCTGCTAGGCCGCGGCAGCCTGGCCGAGAGCCACACGCCAAGCGGGCCGCTGCTGCGTCTGGCCCGGCCGGGCTGAGCGCTGCCGGCAGTGCGGCGATTGAGAAGGTTGCGAGGTTTCATGCTGTCGTCGCGACGCCGGCCTGTTGGCAGCTGCTTCTGCTGCTTGGATCTTCAAAGCTGTCATGCTTTGATTGTGTCTGACTGTCGCCGATTGTGTGACATGGTTTTGGAAGCCCTTGGTGCGCATTCAAGCACGGGCAGCGCAAGAGAAACGCGATTTTGTGGTGGGAGTGGGCGATGAAGTAATGTGATCATCCATCCGCAAGCAAGGACCCTGGCACCTTGCACAGCAGCCCCCTGCTGGCTTGAAAATATCAGCAGGCAACGCCAAGATTACAGGTCAACACATCAGCTGGCTGCGGGCTCTGTCCGTCGGCTTGGCAGCATGAAGCGCACTTCCTCACAGGCTTGGCTGTTGAAAGCCAGCGCCCCATCAACCCAGACTCGCAGCCCCTTGGCTCCGTATCGCTCCCCGCTGGCATCCCAAGCAACAGCCAGCGTCCGCCCGTGGTAACTGACGCCATCGAGTGCAAAGTTACCCAGCTCCCGGCAGCCGAGCGGGCGCAGGCGCAGCAGCCCATCTGCGCGCGGCCGCAGGCCCACCAGGCCCGTTATCACGAGGTCTGCAAACGTCGCGTGGTTGTACATGTAGCCGCGCCGCCAGTCTGCCTCGTCGTGCCTGTAAGCGTAAGAAAAGGAGGTCTGCAGTGTGCTTGTCTGGCATGCGTCCCTGCTCGCTTGCAGGCTGGGTGGGGCAGCACAGTGGCCGATCGTGCGCACCAGGCCGGGACTCAGAAAGGCGGAGCCGAGTGCGGATGCTTGGACATTCTGGGAGGGTGCTTGGACAAGTGTTGCCACCAAACGCAGGCACCAAGCGGCGGGGCTGGCTGATACGGCCTGGCTGTGACAAACACAGCTGCCCGAGGAGGAGGAGAGGGGGATGGGCCTCACGCCAGCATGTAGGCGCGCGACAGCCAGTAGCCCTCGTCCGGATGGACGCTCTCCCCGACCCAGGGGTGCTCCGGCACGGCGCGGCCAGCGAGGTCGCTCGGCCGCGCCACCGCCGCCCGCATGTGCAGCCGCGCGTACTGCCGCATCAGGCGCAGCCACAGGCTGTCGCCGTCCGCGGGGCCGCCGGCAGCGGGGCTGTCTGCGGCCAGGAAGGCGGCGAGGCCGGCCAGCAGGCGCGTGGTCTCGAAGGGCCAGGCGGGGCCGTTCCAGGTGCAGGGGTGCTCGCAGGTGAAGTTGTAGGCCGGGTGGCGGCGCTCGGCAGTGCGCGGGCCCCAGGGCGCCGCAAAGCCGGCCGGGTCCGACAGCTGCAGGCGGGGCCGCCGCAGCTCAGCTGCGCCCGTCTGACGAGCTCCAAACCCTGATTTCAAATTTTCAAGGTTGCCCAAACCTCCGAATCTGGAACAGAACATCCAGAAGCTTGAGGCGCGTTGCATTGCAGGCTGGGTTGCCTGACGGGAGGCCTGGGAGTCGGGCGCGTGCCTGCGCCCACATGCGGCTGAAGTTGGCCTGCCGGGCGTCGCCCGGCGGCAGCGGCAGCAGGCCGAAGAGGTGCGGCGTGGACAGCGCCAGCAGCTCCCTGACCGGGACCCTGGCCCCCGCCGGCCACTCGGGCGCGCCGGGGCACCTGCGGGCGGTCCAAAAGCCGACATATTCATTACTTCACGAGGCCAGGCAACGAGGCTCCTGCATGCTGGCTCCAAATTGCCCAGCGCCGCTCCCTTGAGCCACTCAGACACAAGGTGGAGGGAGGCACGCAGGCTGGCCTGGAGTTGGGCGGGCTGCCTGCGCTGGCCAGGCGCGCAGGCGAAGGCCGGGCCGGCGGCTTGAAGCCGGTCAGAAACTGCAGCGCGGGATCCCACAGCAGGTCGAGAATGCGGGCGTGCAGGGCGGCGGCTTTGGCGGCCACCGCGGCAGCGCCGGTGTGGTTGCCGGCCAGCCGCTCGAGTGCGGCCAGCGCCATCCACTCCCCGTACTGCAGCAGCAGCAGCTCTCTCATTCAACTGGTCGGATTCGGGAGCTTATGGATGGGTGGGAGCTTATGGATGGCGGTGAAACTTGGGGCGTAGCCAGGCTGCTGGGGTGGGCTGGGCAAACTGCGTGCTGCTTGTCCGGAGGCACACTCCCACTACGTTCTGGTAGTGAGGCTTGCGCTGCCAGGCAGCAGGCCGCGCCAGGGAGCGCCTCGCTTGCAACGCTGCAAGCGTTCACAGCGGGAAGCACGCAGCTTCGACCCGTCATGCAAGCAATCGTGGAGGCTGGGCCGCGCCATGACCGAGTTGATGGACACGCGGCAGCCGTCGCCGCTGATAGAGTCCTCGCCAGAGTCGGCCGTGTCGCTCTGCCAGAAGCAGCCGGGCTCAGGCAGCCAGTGGCTGGCCTCCCACGCCTGCAGGTGCGCCCGCACCGCCTCCAGCAGCTGCAGTGGCAGCTGGAAGTCTCCGCTGACCAGCGCCCTGCGGCCGGCCGGACACGGGGGCTTGATGAAAAAGTGCTGCTGCGTCCGATTGGACGCCTGTTCGGTTGGCAATGAGCTCTGGCAGGCAGCAGTCGCCCAACTGCTTGGCATGGCAAGCAGCTGACAGCGGGCTTCAGTGGAAGCAACCAATGTCCAATCCCATCAAGGTGCTCCCTTCCGGTGCTTATCGAGTGCCTTGAAAGGTCTTGTGCCTGGCATAGATGGCGTCGGTCAGCCAGGCGGTGTAGGCGCGGCTGCGGGCAGCGCTGCCGAACCAGAAGCGGGTGTAATCATCCATGACAGTGCTGTCTCGCATCCAGCGGCCCTCGTAGATGTGGTGCCCTGCTGCGCCGACGATCGTGTTGAAGGGGCCGGCCCAGGAGACCGGCGGGAGGAACTCCGTCACCACGTGGCCCCAGCCTTCTGCCTTTTGTATGTGCGCCCTGCAGCTCTCGGTTGCTCGTTATGCTGTCTATAATTATGAGAGGTCCCACCCATACTTGCGAGGTGAACGGCATGTGGTAGCAGCACTTGAACACGCGCCAGCGGAAGGCGTAGGCCGCCGTCAGGTCAGCGTCTGAACACTCAAAAAGGGGAGCATTCTCTGCGGTCCATTCGTCAAAGTCCCGCGGGTCCAGGAGCACGAACGGCACAGCAGCCTGCAGGGAGAGAGGACGCTTGCCGCCAAGGAGCATCCAAATTTCGAGACCAACAGCAGAGGCTCGCACCTGTGGATTCGTGCTGTTAATGTAGATCCCATAAGTGGTGCTGGCACAGAATGCAAGCGCGAGCGCCGGCCACACGCCGGAACGCTTGTGATGCATGCAGGCATGCGGGGGTTGCTTGCAAACTGACCAGGCCCAGGATTGCACCCGATACTCGATGCTCCCAACCGGATAGTGATGGTCCCGGAAGGGCCCGCTGCCCGCTGCAAGCCTCCAGAGGTCGCCAGCCTGGCTGTCCAAGGTTACAGCACCCCTCCAACACAGGTGCGAGCGAAGAAGCCGGCGCATGGACAAGCAGGCAAATGCGCAGGAGCAGGTGCACCCGCCACATTGGCCAGTGCCGACTTCTGCCTCTCAGTTTCGCCCGGCGGCCCCCGAAACGGAAAGTGCCATCGCTCGCAGGCGGCCGTGGCGCTCGCTGAAGTCTCGTCGCTTCCAGCTTCCCGGGCAAGCGCCATCACATCCTGTCACTCCTGCTCGGAGGTCTGACAGTCCCTGCGGCGCGCTTGCTTCGCCGAGCTAACCTGGGACGGCGCTGCAGGCCGTGTACAAGCGCCAAGGCGATCTGTTCTTCTTAGCGCCTGACCGCAGCAAGATCAAGGAGGAGCTGAAAGGCGCGCGACTGGCTGGAGCCCGTGCCATTGCTTGCTCTTCGCCAATGACAGCCCTGTAAAATTGGCGCCTGCACGTCTGCAGGTGCGCTGAGGAGTGTGCAGGAGACAAGCAAGGGTAAGCAGTAGCTCGCCAGCGCTTATGGGCAAGGGCAACAAATTCAAGCCGACCCAGCAGGCGGTCAAGTCCCTGAAGCCGCCTGGGCTGGAGCTAGCTGTGCCGCCTGGGCTTGGAATAAAGGTGCTGGTCACTCTCAGCCTAGCCTCATACGTGCTGGCTGAAATCCTTCTGGCTTTGAAGCACTGCTGCCTGTGTAATGCAGGCTGTCATCAGCAAGCCGGACGGCGGCAAGCACAAGAAGCAGCGACCCAGCAAGCGCAAGGAGCCGCCTGCCGCAGCAGTACCGGGTGCCCAGCCGCCGCCGCAGCAGCCCAAAAAGGAGCGGGAGCAGCCCGACCATGCAAAGCCACCGCTGACGTCAAACCAGCGGAAAAAGGCGCGCCGGAAAGCGCAGCAGCAGGCGGCGCCCGCGCAGCCGGCGGAGGCGCCCAGCCAGGCTGCAGCAGCAGAGGCACTCCCAGAGCCCAGGCCGAAGAAGAGGGCCAAGACAAAGCACTGTGGAGCTGCTCCCGCCCTCCCTGATGAGGGCGAGCGGACAGCTGCGGGTAACGGGGCTACTGGCAACAAGATAGCGACGGAGCCTGCCGCTGCCGCGCCAAGTGGCGCGCAGCCGGCGGCAGGGAAGAAGGCTGCCGGCAAGCGGCCGCCTCAGCCGGAGCAGCCCCCTCCGACCGTGCTGGACGCCCCAAAGCCCGGTCCGGGCCCTCTCTTCCTCCCCTGACTCGCAAGCACATGCTGCTGACTTTTGCGCCGCCGCAAGAGATGGAGGGGGCGAGGGGGAGGAGAGAGAGCCTGCTGCTCCGCCTAGCGGTGCCGCACATTGACCAGTGGCTTGCGCTGCAGGGGCGGCGGGCAACTCCAACTGGGCGGCGCTGAAAGCGGTCATCGGCGGCGGCAAGCGCGGCGCACTCGCGGCCGGCCTCAAGGGCAGCAGCCCGGGCGAGGCGGCCGCGGCGGCGCGCCCCCAGCCCAAGGGGCCGGGCACGGGCCCGACCTCCGTACTGGCTGTGGACTGCGAGATGGTCGGCGTGGGACCTGATGGCGCCCGCAGCTCGCTGGCCAGGTTGGCGCCTCCCTCCCTCCTCAACGCTGCGCAAATGCAGGCTGCAGCCCTGCTGGCCGCCTGCGAGACACCATGCGAGGGCTCCCGGCCTGCCCATCCCGGCAATCGCTGCAGCCGGCCATGCTCCCTGTCTGCAAGCGTGGCGCCTGCGCCCGTGCCCTTCTCCAAGCAGGCGCAGCCATCCAGGGCCTGCAGCCGACCTGTGCAGCCTCCCATGCATGTGAGTGCTGAGGCGCAGCCATGCCGGGTCTTCATCCCACTTGTGAGGCACTGAGCGCCCGCCGCCCTTGCCCGCCGCAGAGTCTGCGTCGTCAACGCGCACGGCAACGTCCTGCTCGACGCGTGCGTGCAGCAGAAGGAGCGGGTGACCGACTTTCGCACGCGCTTCTCCGGCATCCGGCCGGCTGACGTGGCGCCGGAGCGCGCCAAGCCGTTTGAGGAGGTGCAGGCGGCGGCGGCGGCGCTCTTCAAGGGCAGAATCCTGGTCGGCCACGCGATCCACAACGACCTCAAGGCGCTCCTCCCTCCCCTGCTCGTTCCGTGATCGTTGCCATGATGACAGTTACGTGGGAGTTACGACGGTCACGAGGGCGTTCCAGCAGTCGTCTCGCCGTTCCTCTGCCTCCGTCTTGGACGCTCTGTCGCTGCCCGTTGCTCCTGCTGTTGCTATGAGCCGCAGGCTCCGGCACGCTTGGCGGCAGCGACTGGCGGAATCGAGCGGCGGGCCTGGCATGGCGCAGGCGCTACTGCTGAGCCACCCGCGCAAGCTGCTGCGCGACACCGCCCGCTTCCCGCCGCTCATGCGCGCGACGGCGCCCGGACGCAAGCCGCGGCCGCGCGCGCTGCGCCACCTGGCCTTCGAGCAGCTCGGCCTCGGCATCCAGGAGGGGGAGCACTCGCCGGTCGAGGACGCCCGCGCGGCGCTGTACTTGTACCAGCTGCATGCCACGGTGCCCCCCCCC
>BHFV01000433.1:0-25186 GCA_003568905.1 Trebouxiophyceae sp. KSI-1
CCCCCCGGGGCCGTGTCTCTCCCTCCCTTTTCCCTTTCTCACCTGCAAGAATAACAGCCACCAATCAAAGCGCAACACCTTGCTCTGGACCAAATTGGGCAGGTTGGCGTTGATGCTCCTGCAGGCGGCCGGCGGCAGTGAGGGCAGCATCACAGTTGGACTGGGGCCACCCATGGCAGCTCTCAAAACACTCAAATTGGAGAGGAGAGGCTGGAAAGGTACCAGAAGGAGGTGTCTCGGCCTGGATCATTATTGATTGCCTTTTGAAGGTCCGAGAGCCCACCCAGAGCGATGACGAACCCGATAAACGCCATCGTCAGCCAAAACGCTGCAATGGGCTGGCAGGCTCAATGCCATTTTGTGATGGACTTCCTGTTCCTGCTGTTCCAAGCAGGCTTGATGGAAGGTATGTGCAGCACCTGTGACGACCCGGAAGAGCATGGATTTCCGCCGCGGCGTCAGCACAAGCCTGCAACCCAGCCAGCAAGAATACCTGAGTCGGCCCGGGCAGGAGCGCGCTCTGTTCGTCCTACCTCCCGCAAATGAGCTCCCAGTGCTCCCCAGCAGCAACACGCTGCTGCAGCAGCGCCGGCGCCGGTCGCAGCAGAGGCGAGGTCGCTCACAGCGGCTCCGGCCCGCCCTCCATCTTCTGCGCGCCCTCCATGACGTCCCCGGCAGCCTTCAGTGCGTGAATCTGCGTATCTGCAGCCGTCTTGGTTGCGCTCTCGCTGACAGTGAAAGCAGACTTTGCAGCGCGTAATACGGGGCTGCCGAGGTCGTTGCCGAAAACCCGCGGGCGTTCGGCGGCGGGCATTCGGCGGCGGATGACCGGAGAGGTCATGGATGTTGCCCATGAATGTTGGCCATGCGGTCGAGGCGAGGATCAGGGCAACATGGGGGCTCGTTGTGTGCATGGTGGGCAGAGAGCAAGCTTGCACATTTGTTGCACATGAAGTGCTTGTGGCCACCGCCTGCCTCGCCTCACCTCCTCGTGATGCTGTCCTTTCTGCTGGCTTCAGCAGCGCTGAGCATGGTCTCACGGCCCAAGGAGAAGCTGCTTTTACAGAGCAGCTAGCGGTCTCAGCAGCTGGACGATACTGGTAAGGAGGGTTTGCCAGACTGGAATGCTGGCGGCGGCGGCTGGAAGGTTCGCCGGCACTTTTGGTACCGCCAGCAGCGCGTCGTGTGCTGGCCCTGAAGTGCTGAGGAGAGCTGCCGTCTGCACAGAGCTGGATAACATTGAGCAACAGGAGCGAGTGAGGCCGAGCCTGGTAAGTTGTTAATGGGCGAGTCCTTGGCGCCTCACTCCTGGCTGCTGCTGCTGCCTCAAAGCTGCTATACGTGTGTGAGCTGCAACAATCCAGGACAACAAGACAGCTGCATGAGCGGGCAGTGAAGCAGCATGGTTGCAGCGGCGCTCTGAAACAGCATCTTGCCTCCGCTACTGCAGGTGCAGCCGCTCCCTGCACAGGCAGTCACCGTCATCTTCGGTAGGCGCCGTGGTGTGCAACATGTTTACGGACGCCTGCACCGCCATGGTCAGCGAGACCGTCACCCTGGCGGTGCTGCTGGCCATCGCAGCGGACATCCAACGAATTCCTGCACTACATCCTGATCGTCCCCGTCGCCTTCCTGCGTCACAACGTGGAGCAGATGTGGCGGCAGGGCCAGGTGCGCCGCTCCGCAGCCTCATGTCTGGACGATGTGCATGTCGCAGGGTCGCCTGCAGCTGTTTGCAGGTCTCCTGCTCTCCCCCACGGCTACTGACATGTCGCCTGACCGCAGGCCGGCCTGCCTCTCATTGAGGTCATCGGCCAATGCCCCAAGTGGCTGCGGCTCCTCAACTGGCGGCTGCCTGTCAACAGCCTCCCTTCTGGCCGCGCTGGGCGTGTCGTCGTCAGACGCCTTCCACGCGTTTGACGTCGGCCCCTTCTGCGCGGGCGAGCCGCTTTCCACGAGAACTCTGGGCCCCTGTTTGTGGATGTCACAAGGGGCCTGCCGCTCTGCCGCCTCGTGAGCCAGGTGGTGGCTTGCCGCCTTGGCCGGCAAACGAAGCTCTTCTACTTATTCTTGTGGCAAGGTCCACCACAGCTCTGTGCACTGAAGCTGTCGCTGGTGTGCCTTGTAGCTGACATATTTTTTATGTTCACGGCCACCGCAACCGCCGTGCGCGTCGCAACGGCGGGCGCGCAGCACGCCCTTGCGCTGTGGCGTGACGGCGTCAAGACCAGCAACATCTGCTTTTGCACATGGCCGACCTCCCGGGCTGTCCAGAAGTGGCTAGAGGCCGCCTACCTGGGCCACAAGCTCCTCGGCATCCTCGCCGGGTGCCAGGCGCCTGTGGACCCCGGCCTGCCGATCGTCCTCTGCGGCGTCCTGGCAGAGGTGGCATTTGTGGGCCGCTGGCCGGGCGAGAACTTTTCAACAAGCAGAGGTGCGTCCATCTCGCCCACCCCTCCTCGCCGGCTGCCTGCATCTGCTCTGGCCCTTCCCCTGGCAGCCAGCCACTCGCCCGTCGCTCTGGAGAAAGAGGGCAGCCAGCCTCAAGGAAAGCCAGGCTGTGAAACTATCTGACAGCATGCCTGCGGCCGCCGGTGGCAGGTTCGGGCGCGTGCATCAGCTGGCGTTCGGCGCGCTGTCGCCGCTGACCGAGGCGGTCTTCCGCGCAACGCAGCAGGCCACAGCGCTGGTCCTCTCTCACCCGGCGCGGTACAGGCTGCACGCCATCGAGCTGGCCGCAGGCTTCCGCCGCGCCCGCGTCGCGCTCGGGCGCGCGGCGCTCGGGGTCGTCGACTTCTGGTGTGACCACTTTCACATCGAGGACGACGACCCCAGCAGCGCCGCGTTCAAAGACGCCACCGAGCAGTGCGCCCCGCATCCCTCCTCCTGCTGCTGTTGGGCTGCTCTTTGGAAGGTGGTGAGCCTCATGGCGCAGGCGCACGGCGGCGGGGCTGATGGTCGACGCCTTCGAGAGCAGAGCCGCGGAGGAGGACGCCGACAAGCTCGAGCTCGGCGAGCTGGCTGGGCGGCTGCGCGCCCTCGACCTGGACGTTGCCGACGAGTGGATGCTGGACACGCTGGAGACGGGCGCCCGGCTGAAGGAGTGCAGCGACCCGCTGATGGTGGTGCTCCTGTACAACTGAGCGGCTGCCAGAGCGGCGCTTGTCAGGGATATCGGCCGGCAGTGCTGCGACGCATGTTTGTGCGTGCCCCAGCAGCCGCCAGGGGGGCTGCCGCGCTGCTTGCTCATCGGCCGGGGAGGCAGCCTGCTGCCCTGGCTGGCTACCGCAGCTCTGCGCTTGTGGAAATGGAGGGGGCCACAGCTGCATGCACTGACGCGGACGCCAAGGCTGCGCCGGCCGGGCACGGCCTTGGGCCGTCTGAGCCGCGCCTTTGCTCGCTTCAAGGTGCTGCCTGATGCGGACAGGTCGTGCTGCAGGTCTGCAAGTGCACAGCGTGCACTGGGTGGCCTGCCCGCAGCACTTTATCCGGAGCTCTCTGGACAGGGCAGAGGAGAACTGGCCCACAAACGCGCTTGAGGAGCGCAGGTAATCGTCTCGTCCGCTGTTTGGCGGGCGCCTATGATAGGAGTCTCCTCCTGCTCTTCCCTTGCTCACAAGCACAAGCTGGGCCCCGTCTTTGCCTGCCCGCAGACCTGGCGCTTAAGCTGCCACTCACATGTGCAAATGTGCAGGGCGTGGCACGACAGAGAAGGCCTTGGAGCGGATGCACGAGCTGCCCCCATCGCCTCAAGAATGACAACCTCACCCTCTTGTACTCTCCGCACTTCCTCGCTTTCTTCCTCTGTCAAGGTAAGCTGAAAGCCAAGCCTGATGGTCACTGTCAGTGCCTATGGGCCTGCTGAGCCGTTCTTGGGTCTCCTCCCTTGGACCGCGGCTGCCACGACTTGCAGCCGGCTGCAGCGCTGCTTGCGGGCTGGCATTTGAAGCGCCAAACCGTGATCGCGGCTCACAGGTGCTGCGGCTGCTGCGCAGGTGTTCTGGGGCCAGCTGCGGCCGTGCTTTCAACCACGCCGTGATCGCTGGCGCTGAAGCCTGGCTGTGCTGCTTGCATGGAGATTCTGCCACGACGTGTGCCTCTGGCCCTTGCAGCTCGCTTGCGGCGGGGCCAGTAACACGCCCCTGCTGCATTCTGACCTGCGTCTAATGCGATAGGAGTTTCCTGAAGCCTGACCTGCAAGAGCCTGGCTTGCAAGCCTGGAACCCACCAGCAACTGCTGCTTGGCTGCCTCTGTCACACGAACCGAGCAGCCGTGATCATGGCATTTCCTCCCCTGCTTTTCTGCAGCATATGCAAGGCAGGTGCGCCCCTGTTGAGCAGGCCATAAAGGCGTTGATGCATATGCTGCGGGGTGCACGTTCTGAGGGGCTCTCAGGGTCAAGATGAGGTGTCTGGTCGGGATCTGCACCAAGATGGCGCTGAAGTGGGCTCTCAAGTGGTTGGTGCAAAGGAGCAACATGCAACTGCTTTCGAAGGGAGCGCTTTCCTCCACCAGACAACCGTGGACAGCACGGCCGCTGGCACAGAGCTGGGGGCACCTTGTTCCGAGCGAGCGCGCCCAGCAGCGCTGCCGGCCCTGCTGCTGCATCGGGCGCTACGAGACAACAGCAAGATGATAGGCGAGGCAAGGCTGCTTGCTGGCGAGTCAAGAGGCCAAGACAGCACCTGAGGAGGACACTGGAGTATATCGCAAGATGGAGGCCGATTTGGCACGGGATGAGGCGCAAGATGAGGGCCCGTCGACGGTGGGCGGGGCGGGACTGTGGGGACGGCTGCGAGCGCGCTGCAACATTCGGGTTTTGCGATGCAGGCTGTTCCAACAACAGCGACCCCCTGTCACAAGACGCCGTCGCGTGACGGTCCAAACAAAACCCAGAGCGCAACCTCATTTCCCAAAGAGGAGGCCTACGCCGGCGGGCCACACCGGCACGAGGTGCGCCAGGTGCGCCCTCGCCCAGCCGGTGTGGCCTGGCTGCAGGCAGGCGGCGGAGGCGGGCCGGCCCGGCCCGGCGGGACGAGGACATCAGCGGCCAACATTAGGCCTCAGGCTGCCTGCAGCGTCGCGTTGCCAGTGCGAACCCCGGACTCCAACACACAAAACAAATTGGTCACGGCCCCGCTCCGCACGCACGGGAGGGAGGCGGGAGCGGGTGCGCCTGCTGGCCCGGGTGCCGGCTGTGGGGCGGCGCTTCCCGGCTGCTGCTCCTGGCCGGCGCCCGGGCCGGCAGGCACACCCGCCGTGCGGAGCGGTGGCTTGTGCGGGCGGCGCCTCCGGTTCGCCGGAGGGGCCGGGTGGTGGAGTGCTGGCGCTTCTTGTAACGAAGTCAGAGGCGCCAGCCGGGCCGCACACACAGCCAGACCTGCCTTGTGCGCCGGCCAGCAGGGCCACTGCCTGAGCGTCACCTTGCCTGCTTACACTGGCTGCCTGCCCGGCTCCCTGAGCCCCGGGCGGGCGCGCTGTAACACTCTGACCTCCTCAATCTGCGCCCCGGCGCCCTTCCACATGCACGCCTGCACACCTCCGCACTCCGGCGCCCAGGCGGGCGCAGCAGGCTGGCAACAGGCAGTGGCAGTGGGCAGCCAGCCGAGCGGGTCAGCAGCTGCAAAAAACAGGAGGCGCAGGGCGGAGACCGGCCCATCGGCGCTCCATCGCCGACCGCCGGCGCGCCTACCGCCCCGCAAGCAGCCACAGCTGGCGTCCCGCCGGCCCTACCAGCGGGGCGAGCCAGTATCGGGTGCCCGGCGCCCGCGGGCCGTGAGTGGCCTCGCATCCGCGGAGCGGGTCGCCCCGGAAGCAGCCGGGACCGGAGCCCCGGCGCCTTCAGCGCCTGTCAAGGCGCCCTACGGCTGCAACGGCGCTACTCTCCGGCAGCAGCCGCGCCGGAGCAGCTCGCCCCGGCTGGGGCTAACATCGGTCGCTGTCGTGAGCTGTCGAGACCTGTGCGGCGAGCTGCCAAGTGTTGTGCTGCCCGGGAGCCGCAACATCCGCCGGAGAGGTGCCAATACTGCGAAGCAGACGTTCTCACGGGCTGAAAGCCTCACGGCTAGGATGCCTGGTGGGGATCTGGCTCGCGATTGCTCCCAAGTGGGCTCTTAAGTGGTGGGCGCAGAGCGAGCGGCAAGCGGCTAATATCGAAAGCACCTCCCCCCAGCCGGCTCTCTCCGTGAGAGGGATGCTGCACTCACGACAACTGGCAGCAGGCAGCCCCAGGCCCTCCTGGAGCGCGCCCGAGGTACCTGAGGCGTGCACTGTGGGGTGGGCTTGTCTGCAGTAGACACCAGCGCTAGTGCGGAGGCGCAGCCTGTGTGACACCAGGGCTATCTTGCGCCCGGAGACGCCGTGCTGGTACCGTTTCGCCACACGCGGCTGGCGGGCAGCAGCTCTCCTCCCGACAAGAATAATGGGGCGTCGTCGGTAGTCTTCGGGGTGTTAGAACGGGCTGGGAGCTCTCTCCTGGGCGCCCTTTGCGGCATCGCACTCCTCAGACGCCATCACCAGACAAACTCTTTGGCCTTTGGCCTTTGGCCTTTGGTATTGGCAACAGCCTGGCTTTCTTACATATGCACGGGAAACGCAATAAGACCCGGTCACGCCCAAAAAGCAATATGGGCTCGAGCGAGGAAGTCACCCTGGCCAACTGCTCCTCCGACATCTTGACGCGCATCCTCGCTGCATTGGACCCTTCAGACTTTTACCTGCTGCGCCAGGTCGCCAGGCGATGGCGTCTCGCTGTTGATAGCAGCATCAAGCATTTGACACTGGATTCAGAGTTCTGGCCTGTGAACCTGGTCAACAAGTTTCCAAACCTAACATCAGTCGACATGGAAGGCATGGGCCTGCTCATCGACGACTCTAGGACTTACGAGGCCGTGAATGAGCTCGCACGCCTACCCCGCCTGTGTGAGCTGCGCAGCTTCCCCCTGACATTCACCTCCACACTCCCAATCAAGGTGAGCCCAGAGTCGAGCTTGGCCGCACCAGCCACACGAGCTGCTTTTGCGCGCGGCTTGACGGCCTCCTGGGCGGTCAGACCCTGCAGGCGCTCACGTCCCTTGGGCTCATCGGCCGCGATAAGAAAGGTTGCGACGGCAACTTCGAGCTCATCAGCTTGAGCGGCCGCTGCCGCTCCCTTGAGCGCCTGAGCTTGCATAGGGGCCGTCTGAGCTGGGCAGCCCTGCAACAGACGCTGGCCCAGCTGTCGGGGACGCTGCTGGAGCTCAGCCTCGAAGACATTACCTACGAAGGCGTGTTGCCCGGGGCGCTGCGGGCCCTCAACACCGGGTGAGGGGACCAGCTCGAGGATTGGCTTGGTAGCCTGTTGTGCTGTGTTTACGCATTCTGCACTTGATGCAGACAGCTTGCAAGACTGCGTTTGGCATGTTCTCTGTCCAACTTGCCACCTGAACGCTTCCCTCCCAGCTGACCCACGAGCAGGCCGTCTGACTGCCGGCCCGCTGCCGCAGGCGGCTGCAGACGCTGAGCCTGG
Organism: Trebouxiophyceae sp. KSI-1; assembly: GCA_003568905.1. Classification (NCBI taxonomy): domain Eukaryota; kingdom Viridiplantae; phylum Chlorophyta; class Trebouxiophyceae; species Trebouxiophyceae sp. KSI-1. The sequence continues at coordinate 7,509 of BHFV01000433.1, forward strand.
AACAGAGCATTCCGACGGCCAGAATGATGTCCCGTGCTGGCACGCAGCTGCCGGAGACTCTTTTCCAGGAGCTCGCTGCCTTCGACAGCCTGTGCCAGCTGCACCTCACAGGCTGTTTCCCGTCGGAGCAGGGTGGGTGGCCCCACTCCTTGGAAAGCCACCGCCTCCGCCCCAGGTGCTGCCTCCTGTTGCTGTGGGCAGCGGCCCTCAGGAAGAGGCACTGGCGGCTGCAGATCTGGCGGCGCTGCTGGCGCTCACGCGTCTGACAAAGCTCAGCTTCATCAACACGGATTTGCCGGCCCACCGGCTGGCACTACTCTCTGGACTGCCCCGCCTCGCGGACCTCACGGTCGCCATCGACTACAATCAGGGCTTGCACGACGAGCTCGACCTGGCGGCTGCCCTGCGCGGCTTCCCGTGCCTCACCGCACTCAAGCTGTGCAGTTGGAGATGCCGCTGGTTCCGATCTCCCCCCGGTCGGATAGTGCACCAGCAACTCGCGGCTTGGGCCCAGGCTCAATCCCGCCGGTGCGCTGCCTGCAGGCTGACAGGCCCCGATGAAGCCTGCGCGGCGCTGTCGCAACTCACCAGGCTGGATGTGGCCGGGACTATTGAGCGCGGGCTGCTGCACCGTCCCGCCACGCTGACGGCCATGAGCCGGCTGCAGGACCTCGGGCTGTATGATGACATGAGCGACGACTCCTGCCTGCGCCACCTGTCAGGTGCACTCCCAGCAGGCAGCAGCACCCCAGGCAAGCGCGTCCACCTGCTGACGTCACCCGCGCTTGTTGCAGGGCTGATCAGCCTCACTCGGCTGAAGCTCTGGCACACTACTACTTGCTGGCCGGACTCGACCGAGCTGTCAGCCAAGGGCGCGCGCTGCCTGGCCCAGCTGACGAGGCTGCGGGAACTTCACCTGGAAAGTTTTCGAAAGCCGCCGGGCGGCTGCGTGGTGGAGCTTGCACGGCTGTCCAAGCTACGCTGGCTGGATCTCGGCAGTTCAGAGTACAGTTGGGTAGAAAATCCGCAGGACTTGGCGCCGCTGGAGCGACTGCCGCTGACGTGGCTGGACCTGCCGCACAAGGATGGTCAGCGGGAGGCGCTGGCAGAACAGCTGCCGGGGCGGTTGCGGCAGCCCTTCCTGAAGAGCTGCCGGCAGACTTCGCCGTATATGTATCGCTAGCTCGCAAATCCGCTCGGGCTCTTGTATGCCTCACCTCGAATATTGCCAGTTGAGGCTGTCCGTACCCGTGGAGTGGCTGCCTGCCGAGCTGCGACTGCTGCCTGATTCTGGGGCGCCTGCACGCTGTGCCGTAATCTGTAAGCCTGAGGCAACGGCCTTGGCAGGAGCAGCTGATTGGACTCGCTCAGTCGAGCTGGTGGCGCAGATGAGGTGACTCAGGCTTCAGGCTGCATTGCAGAACATAAAATTCCGATGCACTTTTGGCTCTCGTCGCTCGAAACAGCTGTCTGGCCACCAGATGAGATGCGTCCGCCTGCCCACCTCGTCCTGCTGTTGCCTGCCAGCCCACTGCTTACTGCCTACTGCCTACTGCCCGCGGTTTCCCGCCTTGTGTCAGTTGAACTTAGGGTGCATTGCATTCACTCATTCACGCTTTCACGCTCAAAGTCGCAGCTCCTCGGTGAATCTGGACACAGCAGCCAAATCGAGCCGAGTGCGAGTCGATGGAGCGGCAGGGGCGGTCATTCCTTGCCGGTTGTCACGACAGCATCTTGCAGCGCATCATCGACAAATGTGACGCGTCCGAGCTGTTCCTGGTGCGGCGGGTGCGTGCTTGCGACACTCTATGCGGTTAAAACATTTTGTCATCAAATTTGGCGCGCCCTTGTGAGCGACGATGTGGTTGACATCTTGCAGGTGAACTGGCGCTTCAAGGTGGCAGTAGAGCGCCGGATCAGGCGTCTGACCCTTGAGAAGCAGTGCCCGCCGGCAGATCTCGGTGTCCGCTTCTCCGGGCTGGAGACCTTGAACTTGGTTGGCACCGGGCGGTTCACACTCGAGCAACTGAGCGCCGCTCTGCAGCGGCTGCCGCAGCTGCGCGAGCTCACTTGGACAGGCGAGTGGCTGGATCCAAAGCGAGCCGTCAGCAGCCTGCCTGCACAGGTCAGTCCTACTGGCAACCGGAGTTGGCGGCTTGAGAGCACGAGGAGCGGCCTGCCACCACTCCTGCCCGCTTTGCAGGTGCTGCAAGGACTCACGAGGCTGCAGCTATGGCAGCTGGACGGAGAAGAGTGTGTTGCCATGGCCGAGCAGTGCCGGTCCCTGCGCACACTGTCCCTCTCTTGTTGCCGCATGGACTATGCAACCCTGCAGCAGGCGGTGGGCCTTCTGGCTGGGAGCCTGACGGGGCTCGACCTCTGCGGGCTCAACATATCTGGGGTGCCTCAGCTCGGTCTGCAGGCTCTCAACAACGGGTGTGCCGCCACAACCCAGATTCCCGGGCCTCCTGGCCGCCCAGCAGCGGCAGACGATCTGAGCGGACTCTTGCGTGGTGCAGGAGGCTGACGAAGCTCCGCCTCAAAGGTGAACCTGTCGACAGCTTTTGCGGCATGATGCCTGAAAACCTCTTCTCCCAGCTGGCCACCTTTACCAGCATCGAGGAGCTCGAGGTGTCTGGACCTTACCTTGTCATTTATGGCTTCGGTGCGCGCCTTTGCCACCGCTCAATCGTGCGATCGTTCCCCTGGCAAGACTGGTGGTGTCTCGAGGCACCAGCCCGAGCTCGGGGACGTTTGGGGAGCGTGCCAGCGGGCATGCCCCTGAGGAAAGCGCCGCTTTCAGGCATCGATCGACTGCGCGCGTTGCCGCGGCTCAAGAAGCTCTGCCTGTTCCCGAGAGAGCTGGATTGGTACGCGCATGGGGCGCTGACGGCGCTGAGCAGTCTGGAAGACCTCTCTACGAATAATTCCTGGGCGTGGAACCGCAGCCCGCCCCCCGACGGGCTGCTCATGGACTGGACGAGGCTGACCAGCCTGTACTTGGGCGGTTGGAGGTGGGGCCTCCTTCCGCCCATGCCGCCGCCTCGCCGCAGCTGACGCGGCGCGACCTCCGCGCAACGCCCCTGCCAAGCTCGAGCCCGATCGGATGAGACCAAAACAATAGTGACGGGCAGGAAAGCGCTGCGCTCGTCGCACGCAGATTCGCGGGCTTCGAGGCCCAGCTGGGCGCGCTGTCCAGGCTGGTGCGCCTGAACGCCAACAACAGCGACCTGCTGGACCATCCCGCCGCGCTGCGCAGCCTGGCCGGTCTGGAGGAGCTGTCGCTGGCGGGCGTGTGCAGGGGCTGCTTGGGGAGCGCTTCGCAGCTGGCGCAGCTGTCAGGCGCGCCGCGAGCAGCCGTTCGCCCGGCTCCGCCTCCAGCATCGGCCCCGCAGCCTCACCGCCTGCTGCTTTGGTGCAGTGCTGACGCGTCTCAGCCGGCTGGAAGTGGCCCCCACGCGCGGCCACCCTGTCCTGCCGTGCCGCAACGTCATCACCATGGTGGGACGGAGCCTGCACTGGCTGGCCAGCCTGCCCGCGCTGGCGGAGCTGCGCATTGCCGGCCAGTTCAAGTGGCAGCCGGTGGCGCTGAGGCAGCTGGGCGCCAAGAGCAGCCTGCGGGCGCTCGACATCGGCGGCGAGGGCAGCCGGCTGCACGCCCCCGTCAGGCTCGAGGCGCTGGCGGCGCTGCGGCTGGAGTGGCTGCGCCTGCCCGACCACATCGAGCGCGCCGCCGAGCTGCCGCACGCGCTGCGAGTGCCTTTCTTGAAAGGGAGGAGGGAGGCCTGGAGGCGGAGGGAGACAGACAGGCGGGGCATCGACTGGCTGTGAAACCAGCGGCTCTGCAGCGGCGCCCCCCCCCCCCCCCCCCGTCAACCGGCACCTTGTGGCTCCTGCTTCTTCACTGCTTCTTCACTGCTTCTTTAGAGCCGTGCTTGCCTGCAGCAAGATCTAAATGGCCCACTCGGCCAGCCGCAAAGCAGCAGGCGGGCGGCTGCTGAAGGCTGCGGGCGCACGCCACCTGCCAGAACGACAGAGTTCCCTCGCCGTCTCCACTGCAAGATGCAGTGAAGATACGCAAGGCTGGGCCTTTGCATCTCTCTGTCAGTCCCAGGCCAGTAGCTCGCCCACAGGCCGGCTCTGTCCCCCTAGGTCAGAGCCTCGCAGCCAAAGCATCGGCACGCGAGCGTCACGGAAGCTTCACAGGCTGGCACTGTGCTAGGTAGCGTCGAGGTGGCAGCAAACACAGCAACGAAGCAGTCGTGCCACCATGGCGCACCGCGACCCTGAAGCCAGATGGTCCCTTCCCAGCAGCAACCGCAGCGCGAGCCTCGCACAGGATATTCAGTAGCAGCCAGCTGACAGGGCAAGGCGGCATGGGGCATGGCAGTCACTGCCACAGGGCTCAATCGCCACGCAGAGCGCAGGCAGGTCAGGAATTTGCCTCCGCCCGGAGCAACAGCAGACGTCAGGCCTGCTGGGCCGGCGGCTGCGCGGCGGCCAGCCCCTGCACCTTGAGCAGGAAGGCCTGCTCCAGGGCCACGTCCTTGAGCTGGTCGAATCGGCCAGACTGACTGAAGTGCCCCGCGCCCATGTCGCACCTGCGCGGCAGATCACAAGATATTTGGTTTTTGAGATTTATCACTCGCTGCGATCCTGCGTTTTCACTGTTTTCCTCACATAGCAATATGATTTGCCGTCTTTGGGCGTTACTAAGCGAACCATGTGGGTGAAGGAGGCGCACTTGAACAGCAGCAGGCTGGAGCCCGTCTTGTGGGCGCGCAGCTTGGCGACGTATTTCGCCGGCTCCCAGTAGGCCACCCTGGCGATTGCCAGGCTGGCGTCAGCACGGCCAGGCCATGAAGCCGAAAGGATCCCGGGGAGCGGCGGCCGCATGCGATGTGCCAGGCTGGCGGCTGATTTGAAGGGAGGAAGGGTGCGACGGCTGCCAGCTTTTTGCATTTTTCCGCAAGCTGAAGTGGAAACGAGGATCCTGCAGCAGCCAGCGGCAGGCACAGGCTGGCGCAGAGTGCCCCCCACCCGAGCATGGCGAGTCGAAAAATCGTCGATGACCGTCCAAAGCGTTAGTCACTGCTGATGCCCGCCATCTGTCGAGGCTGGAATGAACCGGCCCGACTGCACACCTGGCCAGCCCCTTGGTCTCGGAATAGCTGCGAGGAAGTCAGGGGGAGGCATTTGCGGGCCCTACGATTAATCCTAATCCTCCTGAAACCCTAACCCCTGCCGCCCGTATCGTGCCTGCATTCGAGAGGAATGGAAAGGGGGCCCACCGGGGGTCGTGCAGCCCCGCCAGGACGAGCATGTTGGGGTACGCCTGGCGGCTGATGTTGTCGACAGGGCTGTAGGAGAGCATGTACTCGTAGTAATCCTGCATCCCCGGGCAGTTACAGGGCAGTCACTTGGCAGTTACGGGAGAGTTACGGCCGAGAAGTGAGTCGCAAGCAAGCTGGCATGCAGAGGCCGCTCTCGGGGCAGGCCATGCTTGCTTGGGCAGGATTGCTGCCAAATCGGGGGCAGGCTGCTGTTGGGGCAGGCTATGCGGCAGAGGCGGCCGTTTCACTGTGGCCTGCGACAGCCTGGCCGCTGCCATCCGCCTCCTGGGCTGCAGAGGAGCGAGCCTGCTTGGCCGGGTTGCCCCACTCGTCAAACTGCAGCCAGCCACCGGCGCTGCCTCAGACGGCGCAGCATTAGGGCTTTGCCCGAACAGAGCGGGGAAGGGTTTGCCAGGCTGTTCGGTATTAGTCATGGCCGGGGCGAGAAGAGGGGGTGAGGGGCGCGCCTCTCCGGTCGTCAGAGGGATGGACTCGTCCAGCATCGTGGTCACCTGCGGCCGCGCTAGGGTTCTAAAACCCTGAAAATACCCTGGCTATACTCTAATGCAAAAGGTTCTTAGAGGAGCCCGGCTGGAGAGGGGGCAGAGCGGCGGCTGAAAAGCAGCCACAGCAAAAATGAGGGTGTGTGTTAGGGTATGCTGTGGGCATGTGTTGATGTGTAGGGTCCGTTTAGGGTTCAGTGTCGCCCACGACAGGGTGGCGCACCACGTCGACAAAGGGGACGCCTGCGACGGCAGCGAAGTGGGGCATCTTAGGGTTCAGTATCAGGAGGCAGCAGGGCGCGGCCAGCCTGGCACAGCTGCTGAGCAAAGAGGGTTGCTTGCCGACCCTACTAGGGTCCAGCGAGGCGACTCACCGAGGATGGCGGCGCTGAAGAGGTCTGGTCGCTGCGGGCGGCAGCAGGCGGCAGAGGCTCAGAATCTTTCCTGCTTTTTTCGGTTTTTAAAGAAAACGTTTGAACTGAAGAGAAAGTCAACTCTGCGACACAAACGCAGCCACATCCAGAGAGCCACGCAGGGCACGTCCTGGTGAAAAACTGAGGCATCGGCGATGCATATCATGCAGCAAATTTGGGTTTTGTCGTCATTTCGGGAGGTGAAGAAAGCGGCGCACCATGTTGAGGACGGCGCCCATCGTGAGGCCACCGGCGGAGCGGCCCTGCAGCCGCCGGGCGCAGCTCTTGGGTTCAGGCCCCTCAGGAGAGCCCCTCAAAACCCCCAAGCTTTCCCAGCTTTGGGGTTCAGTCCCCTCAGGAGAGGACCCCTAAAGACCCCCAAGCGCGACTTTCTCGAGCGCAGAGCCCCCCTCAGGACCTCGAAAGTCCAGGCCAGCGAGGCTGCAATGCTGAAGGCCGGTTGTGCCAGGCTGGCGGGTGCAGCCAGGCAAAGACAGCCTGGCATTCAGTGCAGGCTGCTGTCTCTGCTTGCCCTCGCGAGGCATCCAGATCGGATGGGAGGCAGTGGGGCCGCGCCTGGATGCAGAGGCGCTGTGCTGACGTGTACTTCTTACTAATCAGGTGCTCGGCGGCCGCCACAAAGTCTGTGAACGTGTTTTTCTGCAACACGTGGACAGCCTGGAGTCAGTGCATGCTGTTGGGTTTGCCGTCATGTCGGCAGCAGTAGGGCTTGCAGCAAGCAGGCTGGCAGCCGTCACAAAGGAACAGCCTGGCGGGTCTCACCTTGGTCTTGAACTTGCCGTTCTCGTACCTGCGGACAGCAGCGGCAGGTGTAACTCCTGCAAACGCCCAAAACCCTGGCCCAAACCCTGATATCAAGGGCGTCCTTGCGGGCATCCTGCCAGAGGGCAGCCCGGCGCAGCCAGGCGCGAGCTCGAGTCAAGTTACGCAGTGCGAGTTACGCTGTGCAAGTTACACTGTGCGAGTTACGCAGGCGGGCGTGTGGGGGAGTTGGGGCCTTGCCAGTGCCTGCCAAGCTCGCCGCCACCCCTGACGTGGGCGATGGCAAAGACGAAGCCGCGGTCCAGGAGCGACAGGTTGTCGCGGTCAAACCTGCCGCGCCAAAACGTCTATTTCAAAAGAATGCACTGAAAACGGAATTGGATTTGACGGAAAGTCGAATTGACGTTAAAGGCAAAATTTCTGCCAATGCTCACACAGCCTCTTGGCCGGACAAGCAGGCAGGAGCCCGGGAGCCCCACCCCCCCCTTTCCTTCACCCCCGCTGGCACGCTACAAGCCCTAGAAAACGCTGTTTTCGAGGGCAGAAACCCTACATGGTGGGTCGAAGCCCTACCGAGGGTCGTTGCAGATGCCGTAGGAGCCGTAGGCGTCCAGCAGCAGCGGGTCGCTGCCGTCCAGCTTCACCAAACCCTTGCGGTAGGCTATCGAGATCGGAATCTTGGCGCCGTCCGCCGCGGTCGCCCACTGCCGCTCGCAGGCGTAGTTCTCGCTCCGAAAGCCGCCCAGGACAGGCGTCACCTTCTTGACCTCCCTGCCCGCCAGGGTTTTGGAGGGTTTGTCTGGGCGTTGAAGGGTTTTGGACGGACGATCTGGGGCTATCCCTGACGGAAGGTCAGGGATAGAATACGGTGCAATGATTGCCCTGACACTTGGCTTGCAGGGTTGAGGGGGGCACGATACGCAGAGTGACAGCCCGATGCAGAAAACACACAGGGTCCGATTGGGGACTATGAGCCTACCGGCAGAGTACGCAACAAGGGGGCAGTGGCAGCAGTGCAGCTGCAGAGTAGTAAGGACCTCATCGCCAACCTTCCATAAAGCATCAACTTGAGAAACCAAGCCGGCAGCACTGGCCCCTGTTCTGTCCGAGGCTGCTTAGGGTTATGGGCTTGCTGCAGGGTTTTTTGCCACGGTTCCCCAGACAGCCTCCAGGCGAGGGCAGCAGCGTCTCTGCCGGCAGCCTCAAGCGAGGAGACGCCATGCAAACTCCTGGGCCCTGCTATAGAATCCCCTGACGGTACAAGCAGCCCGATGATTTTGCCCCGCGGCGTTGCCTGGCCAGCCTGGCAACAGGAAAGCCAGCTCACCGCCGGCCGCTGCCGAGGTCCTGGTCGATGACGGTGCGGGGCGTAGTAAGCGATGAGTAAACCAGGCGCAGCAGCGGCGAGTCCCAGTCGCCCTGCTCGCCCGGCCCAAGCGCGAAGGCGGGCTCCTCGAACCGGATCTGGGTGCCGCCCGACAGGCTGGCGGGCGCCGAGCCGTCCGCCGGCAGCGGGAAGGCCTCGGCGGTCTGCGGACGGGCGGCCGCAGGCGACGTTGTTAGTCATGGCCTCGCGGATGATTAGTCACACGGACGGCTCGGCAGAGAGCGCCGCGGGCGGCTGGCAGGCAGGAATTTTCATTGAATCAGGAAGGCCCTGGAGCTTGAACCCTGAACCCTAAGAGTCGGCCATTGCTGCCCAGTCCAGTCCGTGGGCGACAGCTGCACAGACCATTACTCGACCAGAAGAGTACCGAAACCTAGCCAAACCCTAGATTCGGAGATTATAGGGCTCGGACGGCACTCGCGACAGCCAGGCGAGGAAGGTAGGGTTTTGCAAGGGCCTGCAGCGCTCGCCTGCTGGCCGTCCACTCGCGAAAAGACGGTGACATAATCGCGACTCAGCACGATCCGCTCCAGCTTCACGTCCTTCCGGTGGGCCAGCAGGACCTGCGGGCGCCAGGCTGTCTAGGGTCGACGCAAACCCTAGCCACACCCTGCCAGCCTGGCAACGCAGCCGCCAGCCGTCGGCCGTTTCGCACAGCCGGACCCCATTGGCTCTCGGCCGACTGCCAGCCTGGCGCCGAAAGCAAGCGAGACTCATGTTGCGACTGGTATTAGTCATGGCCACGCCGAAACCCTGCCTTCTGGTCGGTAGGGTTCGCGATCGGCGCCACCAGCAGCTCCCCGTTCGGCCGCTCGCCGTCGCGAAAGTACAGGAGGCAGTGGTCGCCACGGTCAAACAGCTCGTACTCGACGTCTGCGTTAGGGTTTCTTGTAAAGTCAGTGTCGTTCGTTATGAATGTCTCACGCTTTCATCGCGGGAGCGCAGCGAGCTGACTCGGGCCCGAGAGAGCAGTTTCAAGCGACAGGCTGGCGGCAGGTGCATGTCCCCGCCGCAGCCATGTGCGGCTGGAGAGGATTGCCGGGCATTGGGTTTGGCAGCGGCCGCAGCAGCAGCGGGGCTTGGCAAGGCGAAAGAACGCGAGGGCAGGACAGGGCCCCCAAGGGCTTTGAGGGCGGCATTGAGGAGCTCGCGGCTGCTGTACGCTTACGCATCAGGCTTCAAGAGACCCTGAGCGTTAGCCTATCAACGCAGAAATCCAGTCGGCACTGAAGCCCTAGTTTAAGGAGAAGCGGGCGCACCGTGCTTCCGCTTGATCGCGAGCGTGAGCTCCCCGGCCGGCTTGGACGCGTCGACGAACCAGGTCTCATTAGTCACGGCCGCCGCTGCAGCCGGCAATCGGCGTACAGTCAAACCTCGACAAGCGGCACTTGGATGAGCGGCTTGCCTATTGTAAGCGGTCGGCCTCTCAGGGGACGGCTTTCGAAAATCGCGGGCAGAGTCGTCTCGTAAAGTGGGATCTCGCTCCAAAAACACATCAAGTGACCGGCTTTCCCGGTGATTGGGGGGGGGTGAGCAGTTGACGAGGTTTGACTGGACGTCACTTGCCTCCCTGCGCTAGCGCGCTGGACCCTAAAACCCTAGCACGACTAGCAGAGCTCGCTGACTGGGTGCGGCTAGCCCGCCCTGCCGATCCCATGTGGCCCGGCAGCAGTCTGGCTCAGGCCGGCGGGGTGGCAGATGCTAGTTCTGCAGCCCTAGGAGCCCCAGGGTCTGTTATAACAGGCTGGCAGGGCTGGCAATCGTGCGCCTCGCTTGCTCGGGCTGCCTGCGGCTTTTGCTGCTCCGCCGCTCACGATCAGCATCCCGCCGTGATGCCCATGGTCGCTGTCTGGCGCATTAGGGTTACGAAACCCTAACCCCCAAACCCTAAGTCGTTCACCATCATTGACCACCTCCGACGGCCGCACGCGGCGACCCGAAAAGGTAGGCTGGCGGTCGGTTCGTGAGCGCCCGCATGTGTGAGTCACGTGCTATGACTAACAGATGACTAATGGATGCCGGGAGACAGCTGGCGCACCGGACTCGACGCATATCAGCCGGTCGGATCGCGAGCGGAAGACGCCCACGTTGAAGGCGGCGTCTTTCTCGTGGAAAACCAGGCTGTCCTCTCCGGAAGCCCCGATCTCATGCCGCCAGACCTGCGCGCGCAACAACCAGGCGATATTGAAGGGTTCTGGAAGCACGCATGCCAGCCTGGCGGGTCAGGGTTTTCAGGGTTTCGCGTGCCGCAGAGGCCGAGGGGTAGACGAGGCTGGCGCAGGGCGCACGCGTGGCACTTCCGAGCCGGCCTAAAAAACCCTAAACCCTAATATCTATGAAATATCACTCCATCAGAGCGCCATCTCAGCTCTGCCGTCGTTCCAAGACAGCCGGCTGCGGGGGCGTTCGAACCGGGCCAGGCCAGCCCGAACATGAATGGCATGGCACATTATAGTGAGACCCTACTCAGGGTTTTGTCAACCCTATTTAGGGCTCGTGCGGCACGCGAAGGGTAAGGAGGCACCTTGTCCGGGCGGAGCACCGAGTCGCGAGTCACGTAGAAGAGAGTCGAGTTGTCGGCCGCCCAGGCGACGTCTCCGGCCGTGTTCTGCACCGCATGGTATGCGTTAGGGTTTGCGGTAGGGTATGCGTTACGTATGCGTTAGGGTCTATATCAGCACTTGTCTAGGAAGGCACGCAGTGCTCCGCGTCCCTAAACCCTAAACCCTGAAAAATGGCAGGGCTGAACCGATTTCTCTGGTCAAGAGCGGGAAGCTTGCTTGGGGGTCAGGGCCCCTCCTGCCGGTTTCCTGGGTTTGCGCAGATACAAATTGAGCCTGTGGGGCTGCGCAGGCAGTCGCTGTGATGGGGCAGCAGGTAAGGCAGCGGGCGCATTGGGCGGGGAAAGCAGGAGGCAGCAAGGCAAGCGCGCCGCTGCCGGCACGCAAGCAGGGCGATTTGCGGCGCGCAAGCTGCCCGGTGGGAATCAGTCCAAGAGGCTGCAAATGACAGAGTGGCGCACCGCGATCGGCTTGGCCAGCAGCTGCTTGCCGGTCGCGATCTCCCGCACCCGCAGCGTGTACTTCTCGTTGCCTGCGCAGTTGTAACTGCCGCGTCAGTTACACACACACACACGGTCACAATCACACCAGAACGTCAGCCCAGCATCCGAAGGAGGATGCTGCAGCCACGTCTCAATGCTATGCAGCGGGAGGGTCAGCTGCTTGTGGTGGGGAAGCGAGGGCAGCAGCAGGCAGCAGGCAGCAGGCAGCAGGCAGCATCTGCAGGAGATGTAGAGGCTTGCGGCGGCAGGAGCAAGCTCCCTCGGAATGGGGCTCCAGATCCCGATGCTGCTCAGCAGCTGCTGCCAGAAAGCTGGTGCGCAGAGCCAGAACCCCTAAATACAAGCCCCCTGAACCCTAAGGAACCCTTTCTAGGGCAGGCTGGAGCAGAGAGCAGGCCCCTCACCGGTCGTGTCCTCCGCATAGGCCACCTTGGTGTGGTCGGGCGACACCTGTAGACCCCCAAAAAGGCGGGAAAGTTAATACAAAAAATCATTCCAAAATACCGCACATGACAGTTCGAAATTGTGTTAATTTTGCCAAAGCAGACCCACCTCGAAGCTGCCCAGCATGTAGAAAGAGTGCTTCTTCGCCTCCTCGTTCGCGTCCAGCAGCACCTCCTCGGGTGATGACTCATCCAGCCGCTCCTCGACTAGTAGAGGCACGTGACAGACGGGCCGTCAGTCACGAGGCACAGGGGGAGGGAGCCGAAAGCACAGCTGCTGCGGTTGCATGGCGCCGTGTGACGCTAGATCTACCCTGGCACTCCCAGGGCAGCGGCCGCGAGCAGGGAAACAATTCTGCCGATGAGGCCTCGCCTGCTGCGCGCGTGCTGACAGGGCAGGCGACGCAGTAGACCCTAAACCCTAATTACTATACCCTAAACTTGCTGCCAGCGGCCATCCCTCAGAGCAGGGATTTGGGGATTGGCACGACGCGTGATGGAAGCAGGTGTAGGGTTTAGAGTGTAGGGTTTGCCTGACGGCGGGCCGGCCGGGGCTCGCCGGCGGCAGTAGACGGTGTACTGCTTCCCCTCCTCCGTGCGGCTGTAGTAATGGAATGCGCCCCGCCTGCAGGGTTTCAGTAGGGTCTTACGTAAACCCTCATACAAGAGTCTTACGTAACCCCTACCACCGACGGACACACTGCAGGCCGAGTCCGCTGCCCCTGCCGGCTCCCGGAGACTCGCATGCGGGCAGGCGGGGGCAGGGCAGCTGCCGGCTGGCTTCCGTCCTGCCCACACTTGCGGGCTGGGCCCTGCTGCTTCGAATGGCTCGGCCCCCGGCGCTGCTGCCCCAGCCTCACAGATTCTTGGTGTGGGAGTCCTTGTCACTGGCCAGAAACTTTACCCTAAACTTGAACCCTAAGCCCATCCTCTCCACCCTTACAGCGGCGGACCGGCTCGATTCTTGTTTAAGATTTTGCACCTCGCCTACTTTGCTTTCGTTTCTCAGTTACGGTTTGCTTTTTTCATTCTTGTCGAAGAAAATTCACCAAATATTCATGTTCTGCCATTTTCTCTCAAACTTTTGAATCCAGGCGATAAAGAGGGAGGTGTTGCAGGCATGTCCGAAAAGTGCCTGATGGGAGCCGTCTGGTCGGCCTCCTGGATGCGCCCCTTCAGCTCCTGGAACAGCTGCGCCTGCAGGCCCTCCGTGTCCGCCATCGCGGCCGCCGTGTAGGCCGCCTCGTCCTGCATCAAGTCGATCTTTAGGGTTTAGGGTTCAAGCTAGGGGTTTGATAGGGTTGTCTGAGGGTCTGAGGGGACGGCTCGAATTGGTCATGAGATGATGCCGGAGCAGGAAGACACCCAAGGGAGGGGGGCAGCTCATGGAATGCACGTCAAGTAGAATTTGCTGTGCCGGCCCAATCAGGGCGGAGGGTGGGGAAATGCAGGCGCGCATGGCGGCAGCAGACTCCCATTCTCCACCCCCCAGAAGCTCTGCCTGCATGCCTGACTGGGCCACCGAATCATGGACATGTGCCTTTCCAGCAGATGTGAGCCTCATCTCTGGAAACTCTGGGAAGGCATTGAATTGAAGTAGAGGATAGTTGGACGGCCATTTCTCTCTCAGTTTTTGAGGGCCTGTGTCCTTTTCCGAGGCGATTGGGCCGCACCTTGAGGTACTGCAGCACCTCCGGGTTCTCCCGCTCGTCGTCCCTCAGCCAGTAGTAAGGGTCCTCCCGCTGCGCCCCGTGGGGAGCGGCGACCGTGAAGGGGCGCTGTGCTGCCTTTGGCGGCTCCAACACGTCTGCAGCGGCAGCCGAGACTGTCTCGCCTGGCTAGCTCCGCTCCTTGCGGATCGAAAGAGATGCAGCATGGCTGCTCTGAGAAAGGGTGAAGGCTGGAAGGGGAGGTTAGCGTGGTGTGCAGATGCGGCAGGCATGCCGGGCGGGCACGGGAGCTGCTCACCGATGCGCGCGGCCTCCACCTCGGCGCCCAGCACTGTGGCGGCTGTGCGCAGCAGTCGGTGCTTCTCTGCGTCCTTGACGCCTGCACGTGGGGCAGCCAGCAGCCGGCTGGGCCTGCTGACCTGGGACGCAGAGCTGCAGGTTCATAAAAGAAGAAGTATAAAGGCGATGAGCGGCCTACCTGGCGGTGGCCACGTGGTGAACAGGTGCGAGTGGCCCTGCTGAACGAGTGCAGCGGCGACTCGCCGCTCGTGGGAAGAGAGGAGGCGCAGATTGGCACCCAGCAGGCGACGCAGGCTCCAGTAGCGCGCCGTCCTGTGATGAAAGGCCAATCTCTGAGCTTATAGAAGGCTCTTACAATTGGGTGCAGAGGCAAATGGTCACAGCGGGCACGATCGATGCGCTCGGAATGGCATGCGTGTCGGCGCTTCTGATCGGGCAACTCACTTGCCGGCGAGGCCGCCAGTAAGCAGCCCGAGGGCTGCTCCGCCAGCAGCCAACAGGGCACGCTCCTTCGACGCCATCGCGCGAAACTGCTGGCTTTCTGCTCCTAGTTTTGCGTTGAATTTTTGATTGTGCAGCATGGCACCAGGCTGGGGCCGGCCGCATCCTTGTGTTCCAACAGGCACCACAAAATTACCACACTCTACTCATCCACAGCCATGGCGGCCTTCTCAGGCTGCGCCAGCGTCCGCCCAAACTTGGCAAACTTGGCTGCCAGCGCCAGCTCCCGCGGCCGCTGCGCCAGCCGAAGGTGCTTCACTGGCTTGGGAGAGAAGGCCGGCAGCGCCGCCGCGTCTGACTCCAAGCGCTCGACGGCCGCGTGCAGCAGGGCCGCTCGCGCCAGCGCCTTTCTGAGCAGCTCCTCGAGCGTGGCTCGGCTGGCGGCTGCGGCGGCTGGCGTGCGGCGGAAGGCCAGGTCCTGGTAGCCGCAGGCGTACAGCAGCAGCGGCTCCTGCGGCAGGAGAAGCAGCTCATTTTGGAGGATGGAGAGGCCTGATGCCGCACAGGACCGACAACGACTGCAGGGGAGAATGACGAGCACCTCGGCTGCCATGGTGTATTGGGGTTTCTCTCCGAACGAGTCGACGTCCAGCATCTGCTCGACAATGCTCGGCGACTCCAGGCCCGCGCCCACCAGCGCCAGCACCGCAACCATGCAGCGCACCTGGTGCCACAGGAACGCGGAGCCCCGGATGCGCAGCCGCAGGGTGCGGCGGCCGCCGAACGCGAGCGCCGGCAGCTCGTCCACGTCAAAGGCGTGGATGACGCGCACGAAGTGGTTGACGTGCTCCGCGTCCGCCTTGCAAAAGTTGCGATAGTCGTGCTGGCCGACGAACGCGGCGGCGGCGGCGGCCATCGCGCGCGCGTCCAGCTCCGGGCCGCACGGGATGAAGTAGCGGTACTCGCGCCACTGCGCCGAGAACCTGCGCGTGTTCGCAACGCAGCGCGAATGCTCGGTGTTTCCGGACTTGCGCGCGGGATCCCGGCGACTTGCACGTTCGGCGCACGCGGCGCCGGGATGCGAGGCGCGCCTGGCGCTGAAGCTCGGCGGCACGTCCGTCCAGCCGAGCACGCGCACCTCGGGCGGCAGCGCCTTGTTGAGCACGGCCGGGAAGTCGCACTCCGCCTCCGGCGCCGGCAGCGGCGCGGCGGTCTTGGCGGCGGAGCGCACCAGCAGCGCCACGACCTGGCCCAGGCCGCTGACGCCTTTGTCGGTGCGCCCGCTGCGGCTCAGCTGCAGGCTCTCCAGCGTGGCATCCGCGGGAATGAGCCGCGTGCGGACCAGCGCCCGCAGCAGCGCCCCCTGCGGCACCCCGTGCACCTCATAATCTTGTCCACTAGCAAGAGAGGAAAATCCTGGCAAGGGAGGTACCTCTACAGTGTTGTCGTCTGTCGGCTGATAGGTCGAGCCGTTGAAGCCCCAGCCGACGTAGAGGACCTCCAGTGCGATGCGCCGTTGATGATATGTGCTCATGTCGAAGGCCTTGGAGGCTGCATGCCGTGGCACCGCCCTGAGGTCCTGAGAAAACCAGACGTGAATCTGGACACTTCCACCTTCCTCAGAGAGAACTGGGAAGAGCGTGCCTTTGCGTTGCTTCTTCCTTGCTGGCCCCTCCTGCGCCTCACCGGTGCCTGCGCACCAGCCCCATGCTCTCATAGGGCACAGGGAAGGAATACGGCGTTTCTGACAGTTTGGCTATGGGGACTTGCCGTCGGGCTGGGCGGGAGGTTCCATGGCAGGAGTGCTGGCCGGCCTGAAGCTCACAACGTTGCCTTGAGGCTCAATGGATCCCGGCTCGCTTCCAGCAAGCCTTGCAGGTGGACTGGCGGCTGCCATGGAGTCGGCAGCCGCAGACGCCTGCTCTGCCAGGCACCCCAGCAGCGCTGCCAGCGCCCGCAGGCTGTCTGCGCTGCGAGGCTTGTTTGGAAATACCAGGGCATGTGCTGTGTCCAGCGAAAGCCGGCTGGCGGCCTCGGAATCCATGGCTTGCTTGCATCAGGCGGCGTGCATGCCGGATGGCAAGCGATTGTCCGTGTAGCAGCCAGTCCCAC
Organism: Trebouxiophyceae sp. KSI-1; assembly: GCA_003568905.1. Taxonomy (NCBI): domain Eukaryota; kingdom Viridiplantae; phylum Chlorophyta; class Trebouxiophyceae; species Trebouxiophyceae sp. KSI-1. Next base: position 23,958 of record BHFV01000433.1, read on the forward strand.
GGACAGCTTTGCTGCCTTTTCAGTGCCCAGACCGCCTGGATTGTTCGCAAATGGTCGTGAGTTGTGAGAGGATGGTGCGCAATGCCCTGAGCTTGTCGACTCCAACTCGCCAGCTTGCGTTGCGACAAAGAAGTTTGCGACTTGGTTCAGGCGAGGCTGCAGCTGCGGCCTTCAGATCCTCCTGCAGGACGACCCCAAAGCAACTGCCGTTATTTCCGGCTCTGTTAATCTTGCATGTTTTGCGTGAGCATGCTGCAGCGCTTGCGCTCCGTCGTAGCGCCCGCCCGGCTGCATAGCCTCAGATGCGCAAGCTCGAGTGCCATCGATGAGATGCTGCGCTTCGTGCGCTCGCCCGCTGGCAAGGCACGTCTTTGCATTCTGCAACTGGGGCATGCCCATCTGTCACACTCAGTGTTCCACGGCGATACAGCTGCTGCTCACGGTACGATCCTGAGACCGTCAGGTGCACTGTATATCGCTGATATCCAGGCGTCCCTCACGGCAGGAGAACCCGGACCAGGCGGTCGACATCTTGCGCTCTGGCGCCGCCCACGAACAAGGCACAGCCGCTGGCAGGATTCATTTGGCGCTGGCCGAAGCGGCGCTCGACAGCGGAGACTTCGTGAGCAGCATCCCACGCTCCGCCGCCACGCCCTCTCCTCGCAAGCTTGCCGTCTGACTGTTCGCCGCGTGGCAGACGGGGGCTGTGGCGGCAGCACGGGCAGCAGGTGCAGCCTGCAAGGACGGCAGTCCCAGCTCAAGCGATGAGGATCTGGCGGAGGACATTCAGCTGGCAGCGACCGAGCTGGCTGTGAGGGCGCACCTCACATGCGGCAGTGACGAAGAGGCGGTGTTTGCGGCGTCCAACGTGCGCCCCCCTTGTCGCCCGCTTGCAGGCATCCCTGGTTGACAGCAGGTTTCCATGCGCAAGCGCGTTCCTGGAGAAATACATTTGCTTGGCTCGTTTGCACGCGCGGGAAGGCCGACAAAAACAGACAAGGAGGCTCGATCCAGGAGCCTCCTAGGCGGGGTGGGACCGTTGGTGTCGCCCGGCGCCTCTACACACCATGCAGCCGACTGAGCTGCTGCAACTGCCCCTGGCCTGCAGTTCCTTCAAGCATCTGAAGACGCCCCTCGCGGCATGTCGGAGATGCACTGGCGGCACGGCTGCGAAGCGATAGCTAGGCTGGGCATCGCGCTCATGGCACCCCCCCCCCCCCCCCCCCCCC
>BHFV01000434.1:0-25159 GCA_003568905.1 Trebouxiophyceae sp. KSI-1
CCTCAACGTGCCTGCGAGACAGTCGGTCTGTCAGGCCGGTTTTCGAATTTGAAAACATGCACCCTTCTAGGGCCTTTCTCCGCACGCGCCTTGCCGCGTAGACCCAGGCAGCAGGACCTGCGTGGCGTGGTCCTTTACGTGCACCGTGCCCTCACCCTGTTCCCCGTACTCCAGTGAGTCCTGGCCCTTGCGGGTTTTAAGCCAAGTTGGCTTGGGTGGTGGTGTAATCCTCCTCCTCCTGCTGTTGGTCGCCCATCACTTTGCCCTCCGCTCTGAAGCCAAGTAAACTCCAGCTCACATGAATGGCAGGCAGCTTGCCTTGTTGCTATATCTACAGAGTCGCGCAGCACTTGTCACAGCTGGACTTGTCCAGGACTCCTCACGCAGCGTATCAATTTCCTTCGTGTTTTTGGTGGTACAAGGGGCCCCTCGCTACCTACAAGTGTCCAAGGGGAAAAAGAAAGAACAAGGAAGCTACAGAAGCAAGCAGTCTGCCAAACGCACAGGCGAGTCACTCGCCGTCGTCCGAGCCACTCAGGTCGTCGAGCGCGTGCGAGCCCAGGCGGGAGGCGCCCTTGCCATCGCTGCCGAGCGCCTCTGCCAGTGACTGGCCGGCGTTGGTGCGCTGAATGACGGCGTGCAGGTCCTCGACCAGGCGGCGGACCGCGCGCACCGAGATGCCCCTCAGGATGCCGCCCAGCACGGGCAGGTGCTGCATGGCCGGGGGGATGCCTGCGAGCGCGCGCGCAAGCCTCAGCGCCATGCCAACAAGCAGTGAAGGGCGCCTGGAATGTGCCCGCAGGCCCCACCCTTGGGCAGCACATCCTGCTCCAGCACCGCCCGCGTGGTCTCCGCCCCCGCCTCCCCTGCCGGCCCCGGGTGCAGCGTCCAGGTGCCTGCACCGCGACTCACTCAGCACAAAGGCAGGAAAATTTGAGCATTCAAAAGTCGGTCCGCATGTGGGCTAGCCGCAGGAGAGCACCTTGGAAGCGGGACAGCACGTCCTGCGGCACACACCACAGCTCCGCCTGGTCAGCCGGGCTGAGCTGTGCCCTGGAACCTCCGTTTCATGTGTGTCAGCAAGGAGCGCACCGACTTGAGCAGCTGGAAGCTGGTCTTCAGCTCGGCCGGGTCGCGGGCGTCCTCCGTCACGGCAAGCAGCGTGGAAAAGAAGGTCCTCTTCCACATGATCCTGATCTCGCCCTGCTGCTCGACCTGCGGACGCGCGCAGCGACTTGGATCACTGTGCAGGGGCATGCAGGCCTGCTGGCTGGAGCAAGCTGGGCCACACGCTCCAGCAGTGGGGGAGGCGGCGTGCCTCAACCTCCCGGAGCCCCTTCTCCTCATTGACCACCCGCCGGTGACCCAGCGACTTGATGTCGCGGAACACGTTGCTGTTGTCAGGGTTTGTCAGAATGGCAAAGACCGTGCCAGGCGCGCAGGGCAGCACCGACTCGCAGGTGATGTGGCACAGGTAGCCGCTCGCGCTGGTGACCTTGATGTTGGTCTGGTTGAACACCTGCTCCTCGGTGCCCTCTAACTCCTTCCTGCAGCGAGCAGGCGGGCGCGTTGCAGCCTTCCGACGAGCCTCATGAGCACCTCATAATGCCTAGATTTGGTGCTGGCGAGCTGCTCGACCGTCTGCGGCCGATCCAAGGGCTTCGCGTGGCTGGAGGATTGCAATCAAAGCGGCAATACAGCAGAAGCAGGCCCGCGGCACGGCGCTGTGGCGCGCAGACAGTCACCGGCATGCCATTGGACGACTGCCCGCCAGCCAAAGCCGTACCCCATGGCTGTCAGCGATCGACGCGCCGATGCGGTGACCTCAGAAGCGGCTTGGCCGGCCCGGCACGCCGCTTCACAGCGACCTAACGCTGTTCTCCCACTCTGGGCTGCCGGGCGGCATGCGGCGGGTCGACCGCCTCGGAGCTGCGGAAATCCGTTCTGACAGCAGGGACAGCGACCCACCGAAAGCTACAGGGTACGCAACTGGATCCTCTGGATCCTGCCGAGGCAGCCAACCTTTCATGCACATTCTGTTCCCACAAGCGCTACCAATTGCTATCCGTCACAACAGCTGACCGCAGGGGAAGGCTGCAGAGCCGATCATGCAGCCAATCTAGCCCTTGACCTGTCGAGCAACAATCCGATGGCAGAGGCCCGGGCCGCGTATCGAGGCTTGGTGCGTGCGATAGCGCGGCACGTGACGCGTGATCGTGGCAGCCAGATCCTGCAGCACGCGCGCAGCGAGTTCCGGCGGGAGGGCGTGGCGCCAGAGGCGGCGCGGGATGGCCTGCAGTTGGCCAGGGACTATGCGCTGCTGGTCGCCAGCGTGAGGGAACACAAGGTATGATCGCCTTCTTGAGCAAATTTACTGCTCGGAGGGCAGCAAGGGCGGGCGCAGCAGGTCTGATGTGGTGGCATGCCGCAGCCAACCGTTCACTTTCCTCCTCTGCAGGAGCTGTTGCTTTCGTACAACATCGGCATCGACCGAGACGCGCGGCAGCGGACGACGATACAAAAGTCTGCCGCCTCGGTGGGGCTGCAGTTGCCCGACAACGCCTGGCAGGACAAGGCCGGCTGACTGCGCCCTGGAGCTGTTGCCTGCTTTTGCTGCGCTTGCTGTGCGATTTTGCTTTGATCAGCAAACCGGAACGAATGAATGGTCTTCACAGCACTGACCAGGCTTCAACACTTGGAACACGTCGTGATTTTCCTCTGGTCCTCGCGGTGTGGCAGTTCTTGCCAGCAGGCTCGTCACTTGCCAGCGGTCGCGGTGGCGGGCGAAGCGGGCGCAGGGGCGCCCATGCCAGGGTAGGTGGCCGGGAACGGCCCCTGCGCCTGGCCGGGCTGCAGGGCCTGCTGGAAGGCATCGTCCATCCACCTGGCAGCGCAGCCCAGGCTCATCAGCCCTGGGCAGTCTCGCGGCCGGAGGAGGCGGTGAGCAGGGAGGAGCAGAGGCCGCGCACGCGAGGCGCTGCGTGAGCCAGGACTGCAGCTGCGCCACGGTGCCCTGGACCTGAGCCTCGGGCGTCGGGTAGTACTGCGCCTGCCGCAGCTGGCTGGGCCACCTGGGCAGCAGCAGCGGCCGGCCTCAGTCGGCTCCGCCAGGGGACCGCCAGCTCTGGCTCCGAGCGCTGCACGGGGCGCCGCACCTGGCCAGCGTGCGCACGGCGGCTGCGTCCAGCAGGGCGCGCGTGGAGTCCAGGGTGGCGGTGACGGCGGGCGTGGACCAGGGGCCGGCGCGCAGCTGCGCCCAGCGGCGGGCGCAGGCGGCGATCCAGGTCGGGTCCTGCACGCCACTGCAGGCGCTGAATGCCTGCTGCTCGGCTTTCTGGCGGCACAGAGGCAGCTGGAGGGTCCCCGCGCCTTCCACAGCTGCTGGAACCAGGTGGCAATGCCGTAGCCCGAGTCGTACGAGTCCAGCACCGGGCAGAAGCCTTCGAGGCAGACGGTGAAGAGCCAGCCGGTGGGGGAGACGCCGTTGCCGCCGCTGGCCGGGTTGATGGGCGTGTTGCCGCCGTTGTCGTAGCCCTTGACTGGATAGCCGCAGCAGGTGCCAAAGCCTTGCACCTGCGCGAGTGCAAACCGCTCAGCGCCTCGGAGTGCAGCGGGAGACAGGAGCCAGGAATCTGCAGGTGGCAGGGAAGGCCTCACGCTGTCCCACAGGGGGCCCATCACGAACGGCTTGCCCGCGTCCTGCACAGCGCCGGCCAGGTCAAGGTCTTGCGCTCCTGCAGCAGCAGACTGGCCGGGCAGGCGCGGGGTAGGAGGCCCACCTTGGTCAGCCAGGCGGAGCTGTGGTAGCTGTGCTTGGCGTTGCGGACGAGCTCGATGGCGAGGAACCAGTCAACCCAGGCCGTCTCGTTGGCGTACTGCCGCCAGCCCTTGGCCAGGTCGGCCGAGTCGGGGCCGTACAGCGCCTGCTCGAAGCTGTTCAGGTAGCTGCGGGCGGCAGCAGACATTGCGCTCAGCAATCGCCAATCTGTGCCCTGGGGCCAGGGCATACGCAGGGGAAGGCGCACCCCTGGATGTAGGCGACCTGCGCGGCCGTGACGTTCTTCTGCTTGGGGTAGTTGATGTTCCACTGCTTCTGCGTGACGCTGCCATTGACGGTCGGCAGGCCGCTCGGGTTCTGCGCGTGCTCAAACTCGAGCAGGTAGCCTCCGGACACGTCCGCGCTGTTGTTGTTCTTGGCGATGTCGACGCGGTCCTTCTCCTGCGCCGGGGCCGACCGCCGCGCTCGGCGGCCGCAGCGGTTGAGGCTGCTGCCTGCGCGCGGGAGCGCTGCTGGCGGGGCGCGCCTGCTCGATCTTCTCCAGACCGAGGTAGATGCCGCGGTAGTGCTGCTGGCTGTTGAGCGGCTGGCCGTCGTCGACAATGAAGAGCTGCGGGGGCAGGGAGCTTCGGTCAGCCTGGGGAGGCGTGATGCTTGCCACTCGGCCATGCCGTGCTGAGAGCGCAAGGGGGAAGGGGCGCGCCTCGCAGAACCGCGTGCGCGGCGCGTACTCGCCTGTGCCTGCGCTCAGATTGAAGCCCAGCCAGTTGTGCAGGCCAAAGGGGTCCAGCTGTTGTGCGTACAGCAGCCACTTCTTGCTCTTGGGCATGCCCAGAAAGTGCTGCTTGGCGTCGAGGCCGATCGCATACTGCAGGATCTCGTTGCGCAGCTCTGCGAGCGGTGGCAAGCTGGACAGTCAGTGCTAACATCGCCAGGACAGCCGCCTCTTTGCGTCCAGCAGGGAAAGGCCAAGAGCCGTCACGCGAGTTGGTGCCGCCGCGGACGTGGATGGTCACGTTGCCGCTGAGGTCGCTGTTGGGCAGGCCGTTGGCACAGGTGCACAGCTGCGCACTCGTCTTGTTGCGCGTCAGGTTGACGGCGCCGCTGTCCACAATCACGACCGGCAGGGCCGTCTGGAAGTTGATGGCTGCCAGCTTAGCGCAGCAGGCCGCATCTGCAAATGAAGGGATAGGGGCTGGTTAGGCAAGCCCGTGGGCGGCAACTCGGAGCTGTCGCTGTTGTGCGTGGCAGGCAGGAGGGAGGACCCACCACCCGACTTGCCCGGACCCGGCGCCGGCGCGTTCTGCGGCACAGGCGGCCAACAAGGTCAGCCGAGCGGTTGGAAGGGCATCTTCGCCTGCCTCCCGAACTGCCGACAGCCAGCGCGCGCGAGCGAGCGGCGGGAGCCGCGCAGGCGGAGAAACGAGACGGAGCGCGGGTTGCCGAGGCGTGCCCTCGAGCGTCCGGCGCTGCGCGGAGGTAAAAGGGAGCGCACCGCTGCGGAGGCAGGCCACCGGGCGGCGGCGCACAGCAGCGCGACGACGAGCAGGAGCGGCGCCATGACTGTGGCGGGGAGGAGGCGTAAGGAAAATGTGGAGAAGAGGTGGTTGGCAGGGCCAGGCGGGCCCTCGGAAGGGCCGCCGCCCTCGGCTTCGGGTCGCTCGCTCGAGGAATTGACGCTCGAAGGGCCGGCGCAGCGCGAGAATGCTTACAGCAGCAGCCGGATCGTCCGGGCTGACGCGCTCTAGAAGCAGAGGAACGCAATTGGACCTCTGCCGCTCTTAGCATGCAATCACTTGCCTGCAACTGCGGCAGGAGCATCACTGGCAGCAGCGGAAGTCATGCCGGGATAGACGGCTGGCCAGGGGCCCTGCGCCTGGCCTGGCTGCACTGCCTGCTGGAAGGCAAAGTCCAGCCACCTGCATGCCAGTGCGGCGTGTCAGCCTGCTCATTCTCGCTCCGACAGACGGCGCAGGTGCCACAGGATGCGCACTCCAGGCGCTGGGCAGTCCAGGACGCCAGCTTGGCAAAACCGCTCTCGACCTGCGCCTCGGCCGTGGGGTACCACTGTGCCTGGCGCAGCTCCGCCGGCCACCTGCACGCATGGTCGCTTCTCGCGCATGCTCCCTGGCAGAAGAGCTAGCAGCTGGGCGCGGCTGCGCGGGCACCTCTGCAGCGTGCGCAGCGCGGCAGGCGTGAGCAGAGGGCCCAGCGAGGCAATGGTCGCGTTGATGGCAGGCGTGGCCCAGGGGCCGGCCCGCAGCTGAGCCCAGCGGCGGGCGCAGGCGACCACCCAGGTCGGGTCCTGCACACCGCAGCAAGCAGTGAAAGCCTGCTACTCGGCTTTCTGGCGGTGCACAGAGGCAGCAGGAGGGATCCGCGCCTTCCACAGCTGCTGGAACCAGGTGGAGATGCCATAGCCGGCTGCGTAATTCTCCAGCACCGGGCAGAAGCCGTCGAGGCAGACGGTGAAGAGCCAGCCGGTGGGGGAGACGCCGTTGCCGCCGCTGGCCGGGTTGATGGGCGTGTCGCCGCTGCTCTCGTAGCCTTTCACAGGGTAGCCGCAGCAGGTGCCAAAGCCTTGCACCTGCGAGCATGGTCGGCGCCCTGCCTAACAGGCAGCTGCACAGATAACAGGGGCAAGCAGGAAAAGGGGCAGGGCACAGGAGCGCTCACGTTGTTCCAGACCGGCCCCATCACAAACGGCTTGCCCGCATCCTGCATGGCAGCAACGCTGAGACCGAGCAGGCCCATGCGGCCGGTGCTCATGTGAAAGCAGGGCAGAAGAATGGGCACTTTGGTCAGGAAGGCCGCGCTGTGGTAGCTGTGCTTGACGTTACGAATGAGCTCGATGGCGAGGAACCAGTCGACCCAAGCCGTCTCGTTCGCGTACTGCCGCCAGCCCTTGGCCGGGTCGGCCGAGTCGGGGCCGTACAGCGCCTTCTCGAAGCTGTTCAGGTAGCTGCGGGCGGCAGCAGACATTGTGCTCAGCAACCGCCAGTCTGTGCCCTTGGGCCACGGCGGAAGCAGGGGACGGCGCACCCCTGGATGTAGGCGTGCTGCGCGGGCGTCAGATCCTCCTCGTCGGGGTACTCCAGGTTCCACTGCTTGCGCGTCACGGCGCCCTCGACGGTCGGCAGACCCTCCTCGTTCTGGCCGTGCCGGTGCTCCAGCAGGTAGCCGCCGCTCACGTCGCCCGGGTCGGTGTTGTCCGCGATCGCCACGCGGTTTGTCTCCTGCCCGCCGCACAGGGCCGCCCGGGTGAGTGGCTTGCCAGGCAGGAGCCGCTGCTCTGCATGAGCCCCGGGCAGACCCGCGCACCTGGCGCGGCTTCTCCATGCCGACGTAGATGCCGCGGTAGTGCTGCCGACTGTCGAGCGGCTGGCCGTCGTCCACCAGGAACAGCTGCGGGCAGGCCTGCCTCAGGCCCCACCGGCTGCCGGCCACAGACCGGGGCCTGGCTGTGCTCCCTGCAGAGAAGGGGCGGGCGGGGGCCGCCGCGCCTCGCAGAACTGCGTGCGCGCCGCATACTGCCCGGTTGCCCGGGTCAGGTTGAAGCCCAGCCAGTTGTGCAGGCCAAAGGGGTCCAGCTGCTGCGCGTACAGCATCCACTTGCGGCTCTTTGGCATGCCCAGGAACCACTTCTTGTCCTCGATGTCCACCGCGTACTGGAAGATGCGGTTCCGCCGCTCTGCAGCGGGCAGCAATCAGCCCACAGCTCGGCTGCGGAGCGGGGCTTAGCGGGCGAGCAAGGGGAGCCGCCCACGTGAGTTGGTGCCGCCGCGGACGCGGAATCCAACCTCCTCACGCAGGTCGCCATGCGGCAGGCCGCTGCTGCAGGTGCAGAGGCTGGCATTGACGTTGGCACGTGAGACGCCGGCGCCATGCGTGTCCACAACCACGACCGGCAGCTCCGACTGGAAGCCAATGGCCGCCAGCGCGGCGCAGCAGGCCGTGTCTGCAGCCGGGCGCATGCCAGTTTGTTTTGGTGGGCCGTGCCCATTGGCGGCGGCGGGCAGCACAGGCCCGTTCGGCGCAGAACACATGCCAGTTAGGCGCGCACCGGTACCAGTGCCGTTGCCGGCGGGTCCGGGGGCGGGTATGGGCGACTGCGCGAGCCCGGCCGCGGCGGCGCACGCCAGCAGCAGCGGCGCGAGCGTGCGGCGGGTGCGCGCCATGTTTCTGCGTGGCTCGCACGGGGCTTGCTGAATTCCGTACGAGCCCCGCGTTTGTCGGGTAGCCGGCTGCGAGCTTGCGGGGGGCCGCCAGAATGGCTGTGCCAGCTTCAAGCAGCCCCATGGCCATCCGCCCGCAGCGGCGCGCTCAGCTCAGCGGCCAGCGCACGCGGCAGCCGAACGCAGACGGCGCCGGTTGCTGTCGCTCGCGGTCGGGGGGCGGCGGCGGGCGCCGGTCAACGCGGCAGCACGGCTCCGCCTCGCCGCCGCTGAAGTACGCGCACGCCAGGCTCTGCGAGCTGTGTGCCGCGCTGAAATCGACCACGAGGTGGCCGTCCTCGCGCTCCGCGCGCAGAGCTACCACGCCGCAATCTGGCGGCAGCGGCGGCCCCTGGAGGAGAGAAGCTGATTCAGCGTCTACAGCGAGAGAAAAGCATGGTCATGATGAGCAATCATGCCGGCAGCGGGCCGCACCGGACGCTCAAGCTCAAGGATGTGCTGCTGGATGGTGCGGGTGCAGATGTCAGCCGGCAAGTCGTCCGCAGCTGTAGCCAACTGCTGGCACACGGTCCTTGCCAGGGCGGCCTGCATGATGGCTTCGCCGACGCCCGTAATGCTGCACGCTGTTGCGCAGCCGTGGGAACCTGCAGCAGGGGTCATGCTGTATTGAGGTTCTGGACGAACCCAAGCAAGTGTGCTGGCCCGGAGGGGTGCCGAGCACTTGCCCTGACCGCCGTCGGAAGCCCAGCAGCCGCTGCCGTGGATGGCCGCCTCGCCGATCCGGCCGGGGGCTTTGACAGCGATGCCGCCAGAGGACACGGTTGCAGCGCAGCGCCCTGCGAGGCAGCGCAGCCCAGCAGCTGCTGAAGCCGCAAGCATTTGCGGTCTGGAGCGAGGCACTGCAGGCAGTGAGGGTTGGTCCCGAAGCTCACCCTCACTGTCTATACATATGCAGCCCACGGTGTCGTAGGCGTAGCCCCACGCCTGTGCGGCCTCCTCCTCAGCGCCTGCCAGTGCTGGCGCTTCCAAGACATCAAGGGCTCCGGTTGCAGCCCCAGTCGCGGTCCGCTGCAGCTTACGATCCGGAGTGCCTCTCTCTGCTGGCGCGGCCGCAGCCTGCCGCTTGCGAGACGCCTCTGCAGGTCCGGCAGCCGGATCCGTCGACTCTGCGATCAGCTTGGAGTAGCGCTGCCACTGGCGCCTGGCGCTGTCGGTGATGTGCCACTGCACGCCACAGTCTGCTCCGTCAAATGTCAACGGGTTGAATAGTGCAATCCACAGCTGCAGGAGCAACAGAGGCTATGCTTGCCTGCTTGGCCTCCTCCAGAGATGCTGCCGCAGGCAGACCGCGTTTGCGCACCCATGCCCGCGCACCGTCGCCGCCCAGGAAGCTGCGGCGTGCAAAGCAGGATTTAGCTGATGGGTCACTAGGCAAGCCCAGCAGGAAAACTCAACAGGAAGGCTGGCGCTCACATGGGCCGGACCCTCTGCAGCGGCATTGGGTGCCTGCTCTCCTCTGCCACCCGGTGTGCCGCCTGGACAGGGTTCTTGACACCTGCACCATCGACCAGCAGATTTGCAGGGGCATCCTCTGGGAAGGAGTCGTGCCCGCTAGTGCTGCTTTGGGCACGCTGCACCTGGGCAGGCACCGACTGCGCCAAAGCAGCCGTCCCCGGCCATGACGCTGGCGTCGCACTCCACCCATCCGTCCTCGTTGAGGTTGGAGCCCAGGCCGGCGTTCGTAATGGGGCTGTCCTGCGCAGTGCAGCGCTTTTGCAGCTTGTGCAGCTCTCGTGCAGTACAAGTTGCGAGAAAAAAGTAAGCCCTACCTCGAGAACAGCCGTAGCCGCCACCGCAGCCTCCATGCTGCTGCCTCCACTTGCCAGCACGCCGGCCGCCGCCTTGCAGGCTGCTGCCATCACTGCGCAAAAACATGTCCAATCAGGCTTACTAGAAACGCACAGGAGGGAGCGAGCGGCCAGCTCTGATGTCCGCGTCTGTTCCAACGCAGAGAAGAGCATGCCTGACTTGTAGGCAGTCTCCAACCGCGGCGCGTGGTAGCCCGCGCCGCAGTGAATCGCCACAAGAAAAGGCGGATGCATGTCGCAGTCTTCTTCAGCTCACGGTGCTGATTCCGATTCGTCCGAGCTAGTTGAGCATGAAGTGCTGGCAGAACATTTGGCTGATCTCCCTTTCCTTCTTCTTGAATGGGTTGCCCGGAGCCAAAGCTGTCGAGGAAACCAACTTGGTGCAGACGAAAAGCAGAAAGCAGCGGTATTGTTGCGCGTGATGAGACTCTCCCCTGTCGCGCGCAGCGCTTCGAGCTTGTTGGGTACGCTGCTGGAGGAGCGGCTGCCGTCGATTGGCTTCTTGCACGCCTTTCCCGAAACATTCGGCCTGCCTCCCGAAGGTGGGAGGTCCTCTCTGCACTTGCTAGCTGCCTTTGGCCACGGCGACACTCGTGCTCGTCGTTTGCCGTGTCGCGTGGCTTGAGCTGGGCAGGCACATGCGTGGCATGCGTTCCTGCGCAGGCGGGCAGGGGAGGCAGAAGGCCAGGCCAGATGACCTTCAGCGCAAGGTGGATGTGCTGCTCCGCTCTGGCGAGGAGACTCGATCCGTGCGTCTCCCTTCCTGCTCAGGTCGCTGGGTGGCGGCACACTTGTTTCCCCGGAGACTGCGGACGCCAGCCGCAGGCTTACAGAGCTGCACAGCAGATGCTGGCCTGTGAAGGAGCTGCGTCCTGCCATGCAGGCGCTGCGCCTCTGGCGGGAGCTGGAAGAGCGCCACCTCGAGCGGCCGCAAGACGTGTTGCTGGCCATCGAGGACGGCACGCTGAGCCTGAGGTGGCGGCCCAAGCCGACGGCTAGGGACCACGCGCCGGCAGGCCCACGCATGCTGCTGCGAGAGTCACTCCCTTTTCTTCATGCTGCAGGCAGGCGGTGCTGCTGGGGGACGAGGACGCCATCAACTTTGACGACCTCAAAGCCCCGACCCCCTCGCCGGAGCAGATCCGGCGCGAGTGCGAGGCGCAGCTGGACGGCTTGGCGGCGGAGACTGCAGAGGGGGCGCCGCCAGGCCTCTTTCCCGGTGCTGGGGAGGGGCCTGTCCAGCCGGTGGACGCGGAACTCGGCCGGCAGCAGCTCAGCCACCTGGCTTCGGTGCGCCGCCGTCTTGCCCGGCAGTCTCGCGCCCAGGCTTTGCCTGCTTCCGGCACCGACCAGCGCCCCTGGGCGCAGGCGCTGCACGGGCGGCAGCGCTTCCGCCAGGAGCCGTACGAGTGGGTGTACGACGGCCTGCGGCCGCTGCTGCTGGACGGCGTGCTGCAGAAGCGGGAGGGCATCCACATCTCGCTGGCCGCGCTGTACTGCTGCGTCGCCCGCAGGCTGGCCTGCTCCCTGCGGCCGCGCACGGCGCCGGCAGGTGCGCGCGGGCAGGCTCAGGCGCCACCCCCCGGGTTCTGCTGCGGCGCTGCAGGCCCAGGCTGCCCGATTTATGCAGGCCGCCAGGACTTTTCGGTCGTCCAGGCCGGCCTCTCGCTGGCGGGCGCGCCCACGCCCGACCCCTGGCTGCTGGAGGTACAGACAGGTGGGCAGCCAGCCTGGGGGACGGCCACCCGGCAGCCGCAGCTGCGCGAATGTGGGGCGGCGCGCGCTGAGGGGCGGCGCGCGCAGACGGAGGAGCGGCCGCCGACCGCTTGCTGGACCCGACGACGGGCGAGCTGGTGACGCCGGGCGAGGCGGCCCAGCGCTTCCCGGGGCTGCAGCCGGTGAGGACCTGCACTCCCCCCGAAGCAGAGCCGCTCTTCTCGAGCAGCCCGGCCACCTGCTGCCCCTCGCGCGCAGGCCGCCGCCGGCACGCCGCTGCCCTTTTGGAGGAGTCTGCTGAGGGTGGCGATGGTGCGCCCCTCCGACGATGCTCCCTGAGCCGGCGCCCCGCGCGTGCAGTCGACGGCAGCAGCCCCCACTTGTCGCCTGCTGCAGACGGCGCACCAGCGGAGAGGCGACGGCGACGCGGTCGCGCACTGCCTGCTGCAGCTGCTGGCGCTGGACCCGACGGCGCCCGAGTGGGCCTCCGCCCTGCGCCCGGCCGCGATCCGCAGGTGACGGACGGCTGCGAGGCGGCCGCTCCGGCCGAGGCGTCTGGAGCAACAGCCACTGGACGGGTGGCTGCGTGCTTCAGTCATCACTTCCTGCTGGCTTGCCGCGTGTCTGTCTGGACCCCGCGGTCGGTCTGGACAGTACAGTGAGAACAGCGGCGCTTGTGCGGCCCTACAGCGACTGCAAAACTGAGCGCGCTCGGCCGCCCGTCAGCCCCTCAACTCCTCTATGGTGCCAAGTAGCTCCTCAAAATCGGACTCCGCCTGGCAGCGGTGTCGCCGCTCGCGCTCGAGCTCCCCGCGCACGGGGTCCAGCTGCTCCAGCGCCGCCGACTCGACGGGCGCGGCCGGCGCCGGGTCGTGCGCCGCAGCCGCGGCCGCCGCCCGCAGCGCCGCGTTCTCGCGCGCCAGGCCCGCCCGCTCCGCCTCCAGACGCGTCAGCAGCTCCAGCGCGCGCGCCGCGTCCTGCACAGCCCGCAGGCGTCGGCTGCCGTGCCTCCCGGGTGGGGTCGCAGGGAGCAGCAGCAGGCGCTGGGACGCGCCTGCTCGGCCTCCTCCAGCCGGAGGCGCAGCTCCTCCGTCTCGGCCGCGTGCGCGCCGCCCTCCTGCACGCATGCAAGCTGTCGGATGCGGCCGGGCTGCCGCGGGTGCCTTGCTGGGCGGCGGCGGCAGGTGCGCTCGCCTCGGCGTGGCGGCGCTCGGCGGCCAGCAGCTCCTGCATGTCGGCCGCCTGCTGTTGGAGCGCGTGCGCCTGCTGCGTGGCCTGCCGCCACTCCTGCACGGCCCCCTGCCCGCTCGGGCTGGTGCCCGCCTGGCGCCGCCCTCCTGCGCCATGGACGGAAACGGGGCGCCTCACCCCGCGGGCCTTGGCAACTTCACTCTCCGAGGCTTGCTGCGCCGCCTCCAGCTCCTCGCATCGCCGACGCCAGAGGCTGGCCTCCTCCTGGACGGCCTGCAGGGCAGGCAGACCGCTCGGCAGCCTGCAAGAGAGCAGCAGGGTATCGCACGGCACTGGGGGCCTGCCGCTCACCCGGCCATCTGTGTCACGCTCCTCCAGCTGCCGCGCCCGGTCGCTGAGCGCCGACTGCAGCTGCGCCACCTCTGCCGCCTTGCGCCCCTGCTCGGCACGCAGCTCCTGCGGGGTGGGGGAGGCGGCTTGCATCGTCTCACGCGCGCAGCTGCTTCGCCGGCGGAAGAGCGCGGCACTCGGCCGGAGCAGACCTCCTGCGCCAGCCGCAGCTCCTCGGCCTGCTGCGCCTGCAGCCGGCGCTGCGCAGAGACGCACGCCTCCATGTCCGCCGCCCGCGCCCGCGCGCGCTCGCAGTCGGCCGCCGCAGCCGCCGCCGCCCCGCCGGCCGCGCGCCCCTCGCGCACGAGCACCTCCATGTCCTCGGCCGCCGCGGCCAGCTCCGCCTGCAGGGCGCCGCCCTCCTGCCGCGACGCCTGCGGCCAAGCGCCAGCCGCGGTGGGAAGCTGCGGTCGCTAGTGCGCGGCACTGCCGGGCGCGGCGTGGCGAGGGTCGCGCCTCCAGCTGGTGCTCCAGCTCGGCCAGCATGCCGGCCTTGGCCTGCAGCGCGCCCTCCAGGCTGGCCACCTGCGCCTCCAGCTGCTTGGCGTACCTGCAGCACGGGTGGCGTGACGGCAGCACCCGTCAGCGACCGCCTGCGCCGCCGTCGCCAGCGGCAGCCGCCCCGGCGGGGGTCGGCCGGGGCGCACCCGGCCACCTCGCCCAGCCGGCGCTCCAGCTCGGCCGCCTCCTGCGCCATGTGGCCCGCGTCGGCGGCCTGCGCCTCGCCGCGCGCGGCCGCCAGCGCCGCCTCGTGCGCCAGCCGCTCGCCCTCCTGCCGCAGCCGCCGCTCGGCGGCCCGCAGCTGCTCGATGCAGCGCCCGTCCTCGTCGGCGCGGCCGGCCAGTGCGGCGCCGCGCGCCTCCGCCGCCTGCGCCCGCTTGGCCACCGCCTGCGGGCGGCGCTCGCGCTCGCTCAAGTCGCTTCTGAGAGCGACCCGACTCAAGCTGTGGACGAGCTGCGCCCGGCTGCCACGCGCCTTGAGCTGGCCCAGCAGCTCCTGCGTCGTCGCGTCGCCGCGCAGCGCCAGCGAGCGCAGCGCGTCCACCTCCCGCCGCGCGCCCTCCAGCGCCGCCGCCGCGGCCGCCGCGCGCGTGCGCTCCGCCGCGAGCACCGGCCTGCGCGGACGGCCGCGCAGCTCAGCCCGCTGCTCTTGCGTGGAAGGGGAGGGGCAGGCTCGGCTCGACCGGCAACAGGGTCGCGCCTGAGGCCGGCCAGCTCGGCGCGCAGCTCCTGCACCTGCCGCTCTGCCGGCGCGGCGCACTCGGTCTGCACGCCGGCCTCTATGCCGCGCGGCACGGCGGTGCCGTGGGCGGCCGTCTGCGTGCAAGCATCGGCGGTCGACGGTGCTGCTGCTGTTGCCGGGCGCCTGCTGCCAGCGCTGCCTGGGGCTGACCTGCATGCAAGCAGATGCGGGGGGTTTGCCCCTTCACGCGCCGAAGAGGGGGGGGGGGTCCATAAGTCGCGCTTTTGTTTCGCACCTGACGCTGGCTGCTGGCTCGCCGATGGCCTGCTCATCCCGCAGCTGCTCAGGCGCCTGCAAGCCTCAGCACGGGGCACTCAGGCACCTGCCCTGTGGTGGAGTGCTGGTGCACCGGCGGTGGCAGCCAGGGCATGCTGACCTGCCGCCCCTCCGCTTGGTCCGCAGGCTTGGCAGGCCGCCGCGGCAGGCGGTTCTCCTTGGCCACGCACTTGGCCTGCAGCCGCTGTTTGGCCGCCCTCGCCTCTGCCAGCTCCGCGTGCAGAGCCGCTGCCTGTGCCTGCGCACACGGCCGGAGCCCCTCGGCCTCGCCCTCTCGCCTGCCTCACTCTCCAGCGACGTGCGCTGACAGCGCGCCCAATCCGCACCTTGAGGGCGGCCTCGCGTGCCTGCGCTCGGCCGCGCGCTCGTTGCGCACGGTGCAGCAGGCTTTTCAGCGCGGCAGCACCAGCCTCGTCAGCGGCCATCTCCTGTCTCAGCTCCAGCACCTGCAGACCTCCAGCATGGTCAGCCAGCCGGCCAAACATGCCAGGACTGGGAGTGGGCCATGCAGCCGGCCCGACCTCTAGCAGGCAGACGTCAGCGTCCGGTCCGCTGCCGGCGCCGCGTTCCGCCAGCGCACTCAGCAGGCTGGCCTTCAGGCTGGCCACTTCCCTGCGCAGCTCGCACGTCTCCTGCGTCGCAGCCGGCCCTCCGCCAGAGGTCCAGCGCCCTGCGCTGTCCTCCAACTGGCCGCCGGCAGGCTCCTCCGCCCCTGCTGCGCTCGTGCGTGGGGCGGCCTGCACATCCAGTGTACCGGCAGCTGCATCAGAAGGCTCCCAGCCCATGACCACTGATCAAAGCGGCTCCTGCACGCACACAAGCCCACCTGCGGCCGAGCGTTTTGGGTGCCGGAGGTGTCCTTGGCAGCTCGCACTTCCTCCAGGTCCAGCTCTAACGCATGGATCCTGCGCTTGGAATTGCGGTCTCAGGTTGAGCACACCAGAAGCTCTAATCCCGCCAGAGACTGAGCCTCCATCACAAGCGCACCTGTCTTGCGCAGCAGATAGCATGTCGATGTGCTGGCGAATAGGCCGCTGCGCCGGCTGCGGCGGCGGTGGCATCGTCTCCTCTGGCACTCCGCTGCGCACGGCGGAAACATCTGCCGGCGAGGCTGAGCGCCGCTTGAGAGCATCGTGCGCCTGCTTCAGCGCGGTCAGCTGTTCGACCAGCTGCTGCTGGGTCGCCTCTGCGCGCTCGGCCCGCTCCTGCCAGGCCGCCGCCTGCGCTGCCTGCTCCTCTCCGCGCACCGCCAGCAGCTCCTTGAAGCGCAGCACCTGCAGCTTCAGCTGGGAGCTGCTGCCGCGAAGCGTGCTGTTCTCCTGCATCAGCGCCTCCACCTGCATTGTCGTGGAGAAGGGGAGGTTTGTGTTTTATTTTGCATGTATATAGCAAGATGATGTCGACGCTCGGGCACTGCGGTCGCGTTTCCACCGAGATATGCGATTTGGATGTTCCCCTGCGGCCCTCGCATGGCGACTGTATCAAGAGGAAGGCTGAGAACCGAGCTTGGCCGCACCTTGCGGCCATCCTGCCGCTCGCCGGCATCTTGGCGCTCTTTGAGCTGCCGGTAACTGTCCGTGGCGTGGATCAGGTCTTCCGTGAGGCGCAGCACCAGCCGCCCGCTGGAGTCGTCAAAGCGCTCCGCATAGCCCAGCAGGTCTAGCTTCCGCCGCAACAGGGCCAGCTCCTCGCTCGGCACGGCCATCTTGGGTGCACAACAGAGTCTTTTTCGAGCGTGCACAGCGCGCAAAGACTGGCGACAGCCGAGTTCCCGGCTTGCGGATGTGTTGTTTGGGGCCAGCTGGATGTTAACTCTGGCGCTCACGCACTCTGCCGGGCGCGAGCGCTTTTGTTGATATTGAGCGCTGCCGCGTGACGGCTGTGTATCGAATTGGAGGGCACGAGAGCCGATCGCGACGATTGTGTTGCTTTTTTGGGCGCGACCTTTAGGGGTTTCCCGCCCACTTGGCTCAGTGCTCGGGACCGCCAAGCTTGCAATGCTGGTGCCAGCGGGAGTCACAGGCTGCCGCGTCTCGCGCTGGGAGTGGGCTGCGCTGCGCGTCTGGCGCCAGCACGCGGCGGCCGCGGGTCAGTGCCACGCCAGCGCCGCAAGTCTAGTCCAAGCGTCAACTCGCAAAAACAAAATCATTGCGACGCACGCACGGGAATCCGGGCTGGCTGGCTCGCAGCCTGCCGATCGCAGCTGCTCAACTCGACGAGGGCGGGTTCCCCGCTCGACCACCAGTGGGCTTGGCTCGGGCGCCCCCGGGGAGCGGCGGCGGCTCAGGCGGCGGGCGTGCAGGTGAGCGAGACGCGGTCGCCCACCACGCCCAGGGTCACGCGCACGGTCTCGCCGCCGCCGCCGCCGCCGCTGCTGCCGGCCGCGGCGGCGGCGGCGGGCGGCGCCTTGGCCACGTTGCCGGCAAAGTCTGCGGCCGCCCAGCGAGCGCCGCCGTCAGCCTCCTTGTCTGCGGCCGCCCGGCCGCCGCCGGAGCGCGGGAACGGCAGGCGTGCGCGCGCACCTGGCCACTCCTCGGCGGCAAAGTCGAGCACGCCGTTCGCGCGCGGCGCCGCCTGCTTGGCGGGCGCCGGCCCGTTGGCGGCCGCGCGCGAGGTGGACGCCTCCTCCGGCTCCTCGCCCGCGACCAGGCCCTTCTCCTTGGCCTCCGCGCGCCGGCGCTCGTAGTACGCCTTGCGCGCCTCCACCTCCGCGACCGCCTCGCCCACGCGGGCGGCCGTCGTCGGCACGCCCACCTGCGCCGCGCGCCGCGGGCGTCAGCCGCGGCGGCCGCGGCCAGAGGCGGGCCGAGTGCTGGCAGGGGGGGGAGCGCCTTGAGCGTGCTGAAGGCGTCCAGCATGTCGAGCGAGTGGTTGAGCTTCTGGTCGGCCGGCGCGGCCGCGCTGGGGCCCGCCTTGCCCTTCTTGCCCTTGCCGCGCTTGGCGCCGCCGCCGGAGCCGTAGAAGACTGCGCAGGCGGCCAGTCGATCCTCAGGCGCCACCCATGGCGGCGCGCGTGCAGCGCTGCGCCAGGGAGGGGCCGCGGCCGCACCGCCAAAGCCCTCCTCCGGCTCGGCGCTCTTCTTCTTGACCGCCTTCATGCCCTCGAACGCGGCCGAGGTGTCCGCGGCGGCCGCGGGCGACGCGACGGCCGCCGCCGCCTCCGGCTGCCGGTACTTGTTCAGGTGGCTGATCAGCTGCTCGCACAGGCCGATCTGCGCGCACCCAGAAGCAGTCTCAGGCGGGCGGCCCCCCCCCTGGCGGCGGCGGTGGGGGTCGCCGGCAGTGCCGCCGGGAGGGGCCGGGCGCGCGCGCCTCCTTGTGGTACGGCTCGCCCGCGAACTCGGCGGCGGCCGCCTTGCGCGCGGCGTCCCGCTCGGCGTACTCGGCCGCCCGCTGCGCCGCCCGCTGCGCGCGCTCCTCCTGCGACTGCTTCAGCCAGGCCTGGTGCTC
This sequence comes from Trebouxiophyceae sp. KSI-1, assembly GCA_003568905.1. Taxonomy (NCBI): domain Eukaryota; kingdom Viridiplantae; phylum Chlorophyta; class Trebouxiophyceae; species Trebouxiophyceae sp. KSI-1. The sequence continues at coordinate 18,088 of BHFV01000434.1, forward strand.
CTCCCAGTACTTTTCGTGCCGCGCCTTGTGCTCCGCCTTGAGCTCGGTGATCTTGTCGCGCAGCGCGTTGCGGATCTCCCTGCGTGCGGGCAGTGGAAGCTCAGGCGGCGGCCCGCAGCCGCAGCACGCGTCAGCCTGCCAGGCTCGCGGCAAGGCGGGCGCGCGCACCAGCACTGCTCGCGCTCCTTGGCGAGCGCGGGGATGTTGGACGACTGCGACGCCTCCTTGGCGCGCAGCTCGCTCACGACCGCGCGCTGCTTCTCCTCCTCCGACTTGATGGCGGCCAGCCGCTCGTCGCACGTCTTGAGCTGCGCCAGCAGGCGCTCGCGCACGCCCTCGCTCGCCTTGAGCGCCTCCTGCTCCTGCCCGTACGCGGCCACCGCCGGCTTGAGCGCCGCCAGCTTCTTCATCTCCTCCCGCATCTGCACCGCCCTCCCGCTCAGCGGGGCGTGCCGGCACGCTGGGCCCGAGGCAGGGCCCGGCTGGTGGGCAGCGTGCCCGGTTCTCCTCCCGCAGCGCGAGCGTGTGGTGCGTGATGTGGTACTCGAGGCCGGCGATCCGCTCGTCGATCTTGGCGACCGTCGAGTAGCTCGCCACCTGGCCGCGGAGCTCGCGGACCTTGGCGCGGCCGGCGTCACGCTGCTTATTCACCTCCAGCAGCTCCTGGCGCACGGCCTTCTTCTTCTCCTGCAGCCACCCGCCACAGCACAGGTCAGGCTGCACTGGGAGCAGAGCTGCTTGCCGGTCCGGCTTTCAGCTGCAGCCTGCCGTCCCTCCTGTGGCGCACCATGGCGAGCGCCGGTGCGCAGGCACGCGCGGTGCCAGTCAGCGACGCTGCAGGCGCGCCTTGAGAGACGATCAAGAACGCCCCCCTCTGTATCGTTCGCCAGAGACCGAGGGCGCGGCGACGATCGGTGGACAACGCGCAACCACTGCTTGATCACGAAAACGGGCACCCCGCGCGTGCCTAGCAGCCGCGCAATCCTGATCTCGATTGCGATCCGGAAGGCAACGCGAGGCTGGGCTGGGCAGGCAGCCAGCAGCGATGATGCATGTGCATGAAAGGGCCGGAGCAAGAGACCCGTGCCCGCTGGGCGTGCGGGATGGGTCTGAGGTCGCACCAACTCCGCCCGAAAGGTGGTGGTAAGCTGGTTCAGCTGCTTGCGGGCCTCCGCCAGCTCGGGCCCCTCGCCCGCGCTGCGCCTCGCGTCGATCAGCTGCTTCAACTCGTCCATCCGCTCGCGCCGGCGGTTGGACTCTTCCTGCAGCTTGGCGACCGCCGCCCTGTGCTCCTCCACATCCGGCTTGACCGGCTTGCGCAGCTTGGGCTGCGGAGCCTCCGTCGGCTCGGCGGCCGGAGCCGGGGCCGCGGCGGGCTCCTCGAGTTTCTCGGTCATGCTGTGCACCCCGCCGCTCGGCCTGATCAGGGCAGCTGGCAGCGCCCGCACATGCCCGCCACTATCAAGGGCCCAGGCCTGGCGCTCTTCAGCGCAAGAGGTCTGGAGCTGGGCCGGAAGCAGCAGCAGTCTGGGACCCTGGCGGTTAAAACGGAGTGGGAGTTCGTCCGACAGGGTCGTTCGCCGCGACGCGGACCGAGCTGCGTGCCGTGTGCGGTCCGTACGGCAAGCAAGGACTTGCGGGCTAGGTCTGCAGAACTGTCGATTGGGACCGAGACAAAGCAATTGCAGCAGTGCAGGAGCGAACAACAGCTCCCCCTGGTGCACGGGAGCAGCAGTCAAAAGTCCGTGTGCTGCAGCACAGCCTTCTGCATGCGGAAGATGACGTTCTCCTTGGGCAGCACGCCCTCGTCGCCCTTGCCGTACGTGCGCACAGCCAGGCTGCCTGCAGCGCAGCCGGCCCGCCGATCAGCACCTCCGCCGCCAAGCGAGCCGTGTCAGCGATGCAGGGCGGAGGAACGCGCCCGACTCCTGCTCCTTGGCGCCGACCACGCACATGACGGGCGTCTTTGCCTTCTCGGCCGTGCGGATCATCTTGGCGATGCGCTCGCCTGCAAGCCGCAGGGGGTGCTCTGCCGCAGGCCGGAGGCAGGCCCGGACGCGGCGTGGCGCAAGGGTGGGAGGGGGGGGGGCGCACCGCTCATGACCTCGACCCGGATGCCGGCCTTGCGCATGTCGGCCGCCACAGACTGCGCGTAGTCGACCAGGTCGGGCGAGATGGTCAGGATGCGCGCCTGCACGGGCGCGAGCCACAGCGGAAAGGCGCCCGCGTAGTTTTCGACCAGGATGCCGAAGAAGCGCTCGATCGAGCCGTAGATCGCGCGGTGGATCATGATGGGCCGCCGCTTGACGTTGTCCGCGTCCGCGTACTCCTGCGCCCCGGGGGCGGGCGGTCAGGCGCTGCCGCAGGCGCACGCCGGCGGCGGCGGGCGCTGGCGGCGGGCGCACCATCTGGAAGCGCTCCGGCAGGTTGAAGTCCAGCTGGATGGTGGAGCACTGCCACCGCCGCCCGATCGCGTCGCGCACCTTGACGTCGATCTTGGGGCCTGCGCGCAGCGGCCGCGGTGAGGGGGCGCACACCCGCCGCTGGGCCGCCACGCGCCCGGCAGGCAGCCGCGGCGGCATGCACCGTAAAAGGCGCCGTCGCCCTCGTTCAGCTCGTACGCCCAGCCCTTGGCGGCCAGCGCCTCCTTGAGCGCCGCCTCCGCGCCCTCCCAGATCTCGTCGCTGCCCACGCTCTTGTCCGGCCGCGTGGACAGGTCGACCTGCCGCCGCCGGACGGGCAGACAGGTCGGTCGAGCCGCGGCGCAGGCCTGGCCGCCGGGGATGTGGGAGCGGAGCCGCGCCTCGTACTCGGTGAAGCCAAAGGCGCCCATGATCTCCTCCACCAGGTCCAGCACGCTGCGGATCTCGCCCGCGATCTGGCCGGGCAGGCAGAAGATGTGGCCGTCGTCCTGCCGCCAACCGGCGCCCGCGTCAGCGGCGCTGCTTTGTGCGCGCAGCGGGGAGCCCGGGGCAGAGGGGTGGGCGGGCGCGCGCCTGCGTGAAGCCGCGCACGCGGAAGAGGCCCTGCATCGCGCCGCTCTTCTCGTAGCGGTACACGGTGCCGAGCTCGGCCCAGCGCAGCGGCAGGTCGCGGTAGCTCCAGTAGCTGTTCTTGTAGATCTCGATGTGGAAGGGGCAGTTCATCGGCTTGAGCTGGTACGTGTCGCTCTCCACCTGTGTGTGTGTGTGTGTGAGGAGCTGTCAGGCAGGAGGGGGCGGCTTCCCGCAGACCGGCGCGCCACTGGCAGGCGCGGACGCGGGCGCGCGCCTCCATCTGGTCAAACATGTTCTCGCCGTAAAAGTCGAGGTGGCCGGACGTCTTCCACAGGTCCAGCTTGGCCACGTGCGGCGTCGCGACCAGGCTGTACCCCTGCGCCAGGTGCTTCTCCTTCCAGTAGGACTCGATGATGTGGCGCACGATCGCGCCCTTCGGGTGCCACAGCACCAGCCCCGGCCCCGTCGTCTCGCGCAGGCTGAACAGGTCCAGCTCCTGCCCCAGCCGGCGGTGGTCCCTGCGGCGCCGCGCAGCGCAGGCGCACCTCAGCCGCGCCGCCGCCCGCCCGGGGCGCGTGCGCCCGGCCAGCTGGCAGGCCACGAGCCGCACCGCCGCGCCGCCTCCGCCTTGAACTCCTTGTACGCCTGCAGCTGCTCCTTGGTCTCCCAGGCGGTGCCATAGATGCGCTGCAGCTGCGCCTTGCTCTCGTCGCCGCGCCAGTACGCGCCTGCGGGCGGCCGCGCGGCTTGGGGGGCCGCCAGCCGGCTGCTCGCGCCTGGTAAGGGGGTGCAGGCGGGGCGCGCTGTGACCTGCGACGTTCTCGAGGTCCACGGCAGCCGGGTTGATGTCGCCCGTCGTCTCGACGTGCGGCCCCGCGCACAGGTCCCACCAGTGCGTGCGGCTGCCCGGCTCGCCGATGTGGTAGATGGTGATGGGCGCGTCCGGGTGGCGGGCACTGATGTCATCCAGGATCTCCAGCTTGTACGGCTCGCCGATCTCCTGGATGCGCCGCACCGCCTCCTCCTTGGACACCTGCGCATCCGGAGGAGGCTGTCAGCAGCCCTCCTCGCGCCCTCGACCGCAGCAGGCTGGCAGCTGGGGATGAACGCGTGCCTCCTCGCGGATGAAGGGCAGCTTCTGCTTGATGATGCGCTGCATCTCCTTCTTGATGCCCTTCAGGTCTTCCTGGCTGAGCGCCTGCGGCGTGTCAAAGTCGTAGTAGAAGCCGCGGTCGATCCAGGGCCCGATGGTCACCTGGGTGCCCGGGAAGAGGCGCTGCACGCTCATGGCCATGATGTGGGAGCACTGCGCGGCACGCGCGCTCATAGCCGTCAGCCGGTGTCGCGCTCTCCTGGCTCCACCGGCAGGGGCGGGCGTCAGCAACGCACGCTGTGCCGTATCCTGAGCAGATTTTCGCTGTCCTTGCACGTCGGCAGCTCCAGCACCCGCTTGCGCAGGTCGGAGGTCGCTGGCGGCGCGGCAGCCTCCTCTACCGCGGCAGAGTTTGCCTGCATGGCGCGTCCAGCAGGGACTCAGCGCGCCCAGTGGTCGTTTCGCGAGTGGAACAAGATCCCAGCACGCATATTCTTCCAAGATGCCGGCCGAGCAACGCCCGAGCAGGCACAGCTATGAGAGTCGTGCGCACTGCAAATCACATGCTACTGAATCTGCAAAAGGAAGCACGGTGCCGCGCCTGCGATGAACTCCTTGCGGCAAAAACATGGGTCGCTCTACAGCTGCGCCCGCTGAAGCCGGCGTAGGGCGAGTTCCGCCGCGCTGCCCAGATGTCTTCTCGGGCTGCACAGTCCGGCCGCGCCACGCCGGCGCCCCGCAGCAGCTGCATACTGTCCGGGCATGCGCGACGCATTACTGCACACAGTCGTCGAGTCGCCATCGCCTGCTGCTGCGCAGCGCTGCAGCCCGGCCGGCTGCGCATGTTGACGGCAGGGCCGCGGGAGAGGCTCAGGCCGACCTCATCCGATCTGCGGCAATCAGCAGGTTGCAGGAGCTTTGGTGCTTTTGCTTCCCTGCACTGCTGAGAACGGGCATCACAGGGTTGCTTGCTGGTGTGACAGGTCGCCCGTCCAGCGGGGCTGGCCTGCAATTCATTCAGTGATAGGGCATTCCTCCAGTGTCAGGAACTCAGAGCATTCTTGACATTAGCCGCGAACAGATAGTGAGCAAGGACCGGGTGACACTGCGCTCGCCTAGCCTAGCCTAGCCTGTCCGTAAGCGAAAATGCAAATTTTCCAGCAGTGTCAGCTGAAGGAGCCCGATTGCCGGAAGATTTCTGACTTTAGCAGCGCCTCGTCCAGTTTGTACCCGAGCAGGTCCTGCAATGACAGGCCGTGTGTTAGGCACACTGCCACCAGTGCAGCGGCCCCGGGCTATGCACCAGAAGCGTGCCTTGCGCGTGACGATGCCCTTCACCCGGTTGCCCTCGTCCACGACCGTCAGGTGGCGCAGGCCGAGCGTGACAAAGATGTGGTACGCGCGCTCCAGCGAGAACGCCTCCGGCACCGCCACCGCGCTCGCGTTCAGGTACGGCCGCAGGTCCACTCGCGCCTCCTCCTCCGCCCCGCCCGGGCCGGCGCCGTTGCCCTGGTGCCCCCGGCCCTGCCGGACGAGCCCGCCAGCCTCAGCCCTGGACCGCCGGCTGGGCCGTGCTGGACCACAGCTGGTGGCCGGTGGCGCGCCTGCAGCGCCTGCTCCTGCTGCTGCGAGATGAGGCTGCGCGCGGCCGCCGACACGTACTGCTGGTTCAGCTCCGCGTACGGCAGCACGGGTGTCGGCGCGCCGGGCGGCCGCGAGGCCACCTTGCGCAGCAGCACCAGCAGGTGCTCGCGCGCTACCAGGCCGACGAACACCTGGGCGGGCGGCCCCCGGTCAGCAGCCGACCCGGCAGCGCACGCGAGGGGAGGGGGCGCGGGGCGCGCCTTGCCGCCGGGCGTCGGCCGCACGACTGGGAAGCCGTTGTGCCGCGTCTCGCGCAGCAGCCGGCGCAGCTCGGGCAGCGGCGCGAGCTCGGGCAGGCAGGCGACGGGCGCGGCCGCGGCCTGGCCGACGGGCAGGCGGTCGAGCGAGGCGGCGGCGGCCGGCCGCGGCGGCAGCCAGGGGATGCACTTGACGTCCAGCAGGCCGTGGTACAGCGAGTGCGTCGCTGCGTCGGCCACCCACTTGGCGACCAGGATGCCGACCAGCAGCGGCAGCAGCATGCGCACGTCCGCGCTCACCTGCGGGCAGGGCGGGCGGGCGGGGGTGGGGCCGGGGACGAGGGCCGTCCGGGCGGCGCGGCAAGGCGGGGCGCGCGGGAGCGACGCGCCTCCATCATGATGACGGTGACCGAGATGGTCAGCCGCGTGACGCCGCCCATGAAGGAGGCGGCGCCGATGAGCGCAAAGGCGCCCGGGTCGATCCAGGACCAGGCGCTGGGCGGCAGGAACACGCCCGGCGGCGCGCTGCGGGCGGCGCGGCACGGCCGCGTGAGTCGCGCTCCGCGGCGGCCGCCCGGGGGGCGGGGGCGGGGGGACGGGAGCGGGGGCGCTCACACGTCGCCGGAGCCCCAGCCGTGCGCGGCGGCGATGTCGGTGGCGGCCAGGCCGACCAGGCGGCCGACGCAGGAGCCGATGAGGAGCATGGGCACGAAGAGGCCGGACGCGATGGCCGAGCCGGCGGCCCAGGCGGCGCCCAGGAAGTAGTAGGCGAGCATGGCGGCGAGTGCGGCGTAGCCAAACTCGCGGTGCGTGCCGCGCGAGAGCAGGTGGCGGATCGCGTCCTCGCCCGGCACGCTCATCAGCGTGGCCAGCTCGTTGTAGGAGGAGGGCGCGGACACGTTGCCGCCCTCGGCCGGGAACTCGGTGTCGGCGCCGCCCTGCCGGCTGCACGTGTACAGCTCCAGCGTCTGCTCCACGATGCGCCTGCGCGTGCGGCGGCAGCGGCGCGGCTCGGAGCGCGGGCGGCGGGCGCGCGGCGGGCCTCGCGCGCAGCAGGCAGGCGGGCGGCGGGGGGCGGCGCGCCGCACGTGGCCGCCGACTCCGGGCGGGCGGTCGGGCGCGCCGCTGCCCTCGCGCGTGAC